>JAPEBW010001425.1:0-24506 GCA_027405785.1 Ophiocordyceps robertsii | reverse complement strand
CGAGGTATTAGTCAATCTATTTAATACTAATTCTATTACTAGCCGAAGCTAGCTTAAGCTAAATATAGGCGTATTTAACCTATACTGCTTATAGCTAATACTAGCCGTCTTTAACTATTAAGCTATATCGTCTTTCCTTATAACTACCGGTATTTACTTTAATAGTTATAACTTATAACTAGTAGTATTTACTTTACTAGTTACTCCTTTATATTTAGCGGTATTTACTTTACTAGATATTAGTCCTTTTAGTACTAAGGATTATTAACGGAATAGGGTTTCCGTTATAATAAAGCTAAACTTAATATATAGAAGTATTTTACTTATAAAATAATAAGGTATATTGCCTATTTTTATAAAAAAAGACTTTATAAGTAGTTATAGCTATAAAAAGGGAAGTAATTAAAGTAAACTTTAATTTAAGAAAAGAAAAACCTTAATATAAAGTTAAGCGCTAAAAAAGAAAAAGAGATAGTAAATCGCTTAAAAGTTAATAAAAAAGCACTTTATGCTAAACTTAGTACTACTTAAAGTTAATATTAATAAGAAAAAAAAAGGCTTAATATACTTATAAATATAAGCTATAACTATTATATTATAGTAAGCGAAAAAGTAGTAATAAAGCTATAAATACTCTTTATAAATAAAATAAAAAGGCTATTATAGCTTTTTTTAAAGAACATACTAATAATTTAAATAAAGGGGATTATAGCGTTTAAAATAAAAATTAATAATCACTTAAAATAAACGTTTCCTTATATAGTACTAAAATTAAGCTATGATATATTCTTAAGAAGACTATAAATAAAGACGAATAAGGAGGTTTATAACGCTAGGAGAAACGGGATTTAGCATAAGAAAGTAAGGATTTAAATTAGCCTTTAAAGGTTAAAAAAGGCCGTAAAGATTATCAATATCTAAGAAGTAAAGCTAATAAGCGCCTTAATCTTTATAGCGGAGTACTAATAAGAAAAGGCTTAAAAGAATAGCTAAAGGCGGCGATAAGTACTAAATATAAAGGTAATTATAATAAAAAATATAAAGAAGGCCTTTTAGCTAAAAACGCTAATTAACTTAGCAGACTATATCCCGGCTTAAGCATTATAAGCTTACTTAAACCTCTTTATACTTATAAAAGCGCTTAAATAGCCCTGATTTTAACTAAGCGTAAGCTATAAGATTTACTTTACTTTAAATAAAGATAGTAAAAAGCTGCTATTACTATAAGGGCCTTTATATAATGTATTAAAAGAAAAGCTTTTTATCCTCCGGAAGACTTTAAATAAGTTACTAAAAGTAAACCTTATCCGCTTAAGTAGCTTATTAGCTATAGTGCTAGTATTATTTATAAGAAAGATTAAAAGCTGCTTATACTCTTATTATAATTACTAAGCTTTAAATATAATTATAAGAAGGGATTAATATACGCTACTATTAATTATAAAAACGCTAAGGATATTAGTAAAAGTATATTAGTTTACGAAACTTAATATTATTATAGCGTTTTATAAAATTAAAATTATAAAGGAATATAAGTTTAAGACTGCTTTTAAAATAAGGTTTAGCTTATTTAAGTAATAAGTAAGTATACTTATTTAGCCTAATAAAAACGCCGGCTACCTTTTAATATTATATTAACTAAGTACTAAATAACTACTTCTATAAGTTTATTATAGTATATATAAATAATATACTAATTTACTTATTAAAGTCGCTTTATAACTACTAAGATAAAGTAGTAAAAGTGCTAAAAAGCTATAAAAAGTAAGCTTTATACTAAGCCTATAGAAATACAACTTTATAATAAAAGAAGTAAAGTACTTAGGTTTTATTATATAAGCTAAAAGTAAAGTTTAATATAACTTAAAGAAGATTTAAGCTATTTAAATATAGTAAGCACTAAGAAATATAAATAGCGTTTAAAGCTTCCTTAAGTTTATAAATTATTATTATACTTTTATCTCGCTTTATACTAAAGCCTCGCGGTGCTTAAATAGTCGTTATAAAAAAACGCGACTTTCTTATAAACTAATAAATACTAAGCCGCGTTTAAATTTATCTACATAGCGTTTTATAATATACTAATACTATAGCTATATAACCTTAAAGTAGAGACAAACTTAAAGGCGAACTACTTTAAGTATATAATAAGTAGTATATGTAAAATGTCTATCCGTCTGACTATATAAAAACATTGCGCGCTAGTTATTATATAATAGGATAATTAACGTATATAGCAGATTTATACCTTAATAGCCTCCTTATCTCGATATACCTAGTATAAGAGATGCGATAGTAAAAAACCCGCGTATATACTGCGGTAGAAAACCTATACCTCCGTTAAGAATCGAATAAGGTGTTACGCGGAAGCCGGGCTTATAACTATAAAATGTCTATCCGTCCGACTATATAAAAACATTACGCGCTAGTTATTATATAGTAAGATATTTAACGTATATAGCGGATTTGCACCTTAATATATATTAATAGAAGTAAGGCTAAATGAAATATAATACTTTATAAGTTTTTTTTTAAAACGACTTAAAATCTTTAGATAAAGAGAGGGGGGAGGGCGGGCTCTTTATATATATAAGATTTAGTAAAGTATAACTACCTAATTTATAATAAGGAGCTACTAATAATTATAAGATATTTAGACTTTTAAAAAGCAAAGTTATATAATATATAAGTATTTATAATGCTTATAAACTATAGAAACTTAAAGTATTTTATAATAAAAAGAAAGTTAAATAAAAAAGAAAGTAAATAAGCGATAAAGCTTGCTTTATATAACTTTATACTAAATTACCGCTTAAGAAAGTAAGTAGTAATACTTTATATATTATTATACCGCGATTAAGATAAACTAGCGGGCGTATTTAAGAAAAAGGAAATAAGGCGTATAGTTTAAATACTTATAAATAGCGCCCGATAAATTAAATATTAAGTCCTTTTAAGCAGTGAGAATATAAACTTTTTATAATAATAAAGATAAAAAGAGTATATAGTTATAATAATATAAGTAAAGGAGGAGGATATAAAGTTAATTACTTATATAAATAAAATAAGCAACTTTATGTATTAAGCGGAAAGAAGGGTAAATAAAAGCGGAGTTAAGCTAAAACTTAACTTAAACTTAAGCTAAGAAGCACTTAAAGAATAAGCACGGCTAGCTTATATATTTAATAAGCAAAAGATATAAAAATAAGAAATTTAGTATCATAAAAAGATAAAAAATACTAAGTAGTATTTTAAGTATTATATAATAGCGATTAATTTCTTATATTAAAATAGTTATTAAAAGTTTAAGTAAGTAAGTATATAATTAATATAAAAAGGCGCTTTTGCTTTAAAGACTATTTATAAGTACTAAGAAAAGTTTAATACCTTAAGAAAAAGGAAAATAAAGAGCTAAATAAGCTTTAAATATTAATTGCTTAGCGGATATATAACTTAATAATAGCGGGATACTTAAGGCGTAAAAGGATACTTATAATATTAGCTTAAAAATTTTTTAGCTACGCTAGTTATCGATAATACGCTAGCTTATCACGAACTATAAACTATATAGTAAAAGCTATATTTAAAAGTAACCCCGGAAAAGGCTTTTTTAGCTATTACCGCCTCTTATATAGCTATTTATATACTTAATAATAAACTTTATAGTTAAGCTGCTTTTAATTAATACTAAAGGCTTAAAGAACCTTTAAATAATAATAAATAAACTAATAAAGGCGATAATACTAAAAGCGATATTAATAATAAAAGTAATAGTATATGCTATAAAGTTCTTATAATCTTATTTCCGCTTTTATAAAATACTAAAGTTTATTATATTTAACTAAATAATAAACTAAATAAAGGAATTTTAGTGGGAATTTTATTAATAAACCGGGGTTTAAAAGAAACTAAGCTTAGCTTATTACTTATAAACTAATAAAGTAATAAAGTATATAAACTAAGAAGTATAAGCTTACCTCTATATATATATTTACTATAAGTTAGACGATTATAAGGTATAGCTACTTTATACTTAAGCGGCACTAAGTAACTAAGTAGTATTAATAATAAGTATAAGCTTTTTCTTCGCAATAAATAGTTATAATATTAAGCTTATTTAAATTATATAAAAAGAGGGACTACTTACGCTAAATATAAAAAGTATATAAAACCTTATATAAAGAATAAAAGAGGTTGCTAACTTCCTTTAAATAGCTATTACTATATTATAAGTAAGATAAAAAAAGATAGTAAACTAATTATATACGCTAATAAAAAGACTTTAAGTAAGCAATAAAGTATAGTTAAAGATAAGGAAGTATATTATAAATAAGCCTTATTAAAAGCTTAATTACCTATACTAAAAGTATACTATAATAAAAGTAGTTAGCTTATATATAGTAAAACTTAATATACTAAGGAGGGTATATAAAAAACAATATATAGAGTTTTTCCGCTACGCGGTAAATAATTTTTTACTTAGCTAAGTAGTTAATAATTATTAGCTACTATTAGTAATTAAAAAGAATAATAAACTAAAGTATATTATAAAAAAGATTTAATAAGCTTAGAAAAAATAAATCGGAAGGGGAAAGTAATAGTAAGTCTTTATAAGATAATATAAGTATATTAACTTAACTTAGTAGCTAATTAATAACTGTTAAGATATAATTGCTTTAAAGAAATTTAGGAAAAAGTATAGTAAGACTATAAAGAATAATAAAAGTAAAGCAGAAGAATAATAATAAATAAGGCTAAAAAGTAAGAGAAAAGATAAAAGAAGTAGCGGAGAAAAAAAAAATAAGTGAAAAAAATAAAAATTTATGCTTAGCGGATATAAAATCGATTTTAAACAAGAAGTATAATAAAATTTTATTATAAATATATTCTAAGTATTAATAATAATAAGATAAAGATAAGATATAATAAGATAATAAGATATAATGTAAATACGGATAAAATATATAAAAAACTAGAACTTAATTTATATAAACTACTTACTACTAGCTAATATTTATAAATTAGCTTTAAATATTTAAGCGTATTTAAGCTTAGCGTGCTATAATAGCGGTATATACTAACTCCGTATATTATAGTAAGTATTAGCGATATCTTATTAATTAGTATATATTAAGAATTAAAGAATATATATATAAGTTAATATAATAATCTTTAAACGTCTTTTAAGATATATAGTATTAAAGCGCGTTTATAATAGCGATTATATTATTAATATATTAATATTACGTTTGTATTATATTATATATAGTTAAAAAATAAGGATATATAAGTAAATAGTATAAACCGGTATAAGTATAAGTAAAATAATTATTAACTTAAAGCGAGGCTTAATTTTAATAAGCCTTATACTAAGTATTTATATTAAAAGATATTATATATTTAATATATATAAAGTAAAAAGAGCCTTATATAATAATACTAAATATTATACTCCGCTTATTAAGCGATAATAGTAAGCGCGAAGATAAACGCGAAAGCCGTAATATATAGTTACTAAGTATACTAAGGGGTATAATATAAAAAGACGCTTATAAGCTAGCGGGAGATAAGGCGTAAAAGACTAAAGTAGCTATATTAAAGCGCGGTATAGCGGAACTATTATAAAAATAAGCGCGCGCTAAAAAGATTAATAATTAAAGAAAAAGAAAAAAAAAGAAAAAAAAAGTATTTATACTTAAAGAAAAAAGGTAATAAAAAAGTAAAACGTACTTTAAGTACTAATAAAAGCAATAAGCGGAGGGGGTATATTATACCGCCTTAATATTATTTATAGCGATATAGCGGTATAATTAAATAAGCGTATATCGCTTTTAATGCTATAGCGCGATATTACTTAAGAAGATATATTAATATATAATTATAAGTATAATAAGGATAACTATACCGATTAATATTAAGCGTAAAATAAAAAGTAAGGCGGCGATATTATATACCTTAGTATATAATACTTTAAAAAGAAGATAGCATTATAAGCTATACTATAAAAAGAGCTATAGTTATATTATAGTAAATACTTTAAGGTTAAGCTAATATATAGCTAAAGTCGTATAAGACTTTACTTAAACTTAGCTTAACTTTCGCTTAAACTTAACCTAAGTATAAGCTACTTAAGCGACTTTTATAAGAGGCTATATAGCTTAAATAAAGTTTTTCTTTTTCTTTTTTTAGCTTTAAATAAATAATTATTTAGCTATATGCTATTAAACTAAGTATGTGCTAGCCTTTAATAAAACTATAAAAAGCGTACTTAAGCGCTTAAGCTAGTTAAAAGTCTTTATTAAAAAGAGGCTTTATTAAAAGGGTTATCCTTTATATAAAGTAAGTATAATATATAAAACAAATAATACTAAGAGATACGTTACTTAATATATAGTCTAGGCCTAAAAAAGACTTTAGTTACGGTAAATATCAGCGATAGCTATATCTCCTTACTTTTAGTATGCTTAATAGGCAGAGTGGTATGCCGGTTAGTTAGGCCCGTTATAACTACGGATATGGCCTTCCGTACTAGCTTAACCCTGCCAGGGAGGGGGGTAGGGGTAGCTTAACCCTGCCAGGGAGGGGGGTAGGGGTAGCTTAACCCTGCCAGGGAGGGGGGTAGGGGGATGTCATAGTTTTGTCTCCATCGGCTTCATCCGATAACGACCGCTCGCCAATTGCTCCGATTGCATGGACTCACATAGCCGTCCAGACGCTCCCGCGCCCGACGCCGCCTTCGACGCGCAGTCCATCAAGCCTCGGCTTCAGCTGCCGGCGAGTTGCGATCCGCCACCGGTCAGCTTGGCTACGCGGCAACTCGTATGGATAGTAAAGTCCCCTCTCGCTATCGCCATCGCCCCCCGCCTTGCTCACCGTCGGCCCCCTGGCAGGTTTTTGGCGGCACTGGTCACATGGGCCGCTCTCTAGTCAAGTGTGCTCTTTCACGGGGCGACCTCGTCACTTCAGTCGGCCGTGTATTTGAAACAAGCCCCGACAACCTGTCGGCCACCCATCGAAATTGCCTCGGCTCGCTCTGTGACGTGCGATCCCGCGAGTCCGTCGACCGGGTTGTCCAGCTCACGCTCGAGCGCTTTCGCCGCATTGACGTCGTCGCCAATTGCTCTGGGTATGGCGTTATCGGCGCCTGTGAGGATCAGGACGAGCACGACCTGCGCAATCAGTTCGAAACTAACTTTATGGGGACCCTTCACATCATCCACGCCACCCTTCCTTACTTCCGGAGACAAAGCTCGGGACGCTATCTCATCTTTAGCTCCACGTCGGGTGCGCTCGGCGTTCCGGGGCTGGGCCCTTATTGTGCTACCAAGTACGCCGTCGAGGGGCTGATCGAGGCCATGCTCTACGAAACGGACTCATTCAACGTCAAGGCCACGTTGATTGAACCAGGTCTGGTCAGGCGCGATGAGCCTGATACAGCCGATAACCCATTGCCGACCTGGGGCCATTTTCTCATCAAGTCTCCCAGCGAGGGCTATTCTCACTCGACGTCCCCTGCTCTTCATGCAAAAAGAATGGTGCAGTGGCTCGGCGATCGCCAGCCCACCAGCGCTGTCAAGTGCGCCGAGCTCGTCTGGCAGCTCGCGCACTGCTTGTACCCACCTCTGCGTCTGCTCCTCGGGAGCTACGCTATTGAGAGCATTCGTGATCGCATGCGGTCTGTGACGGAGGAGTTGGAAGACTGGAAGCACCTCAATTTTTCATTTGCGCCGGGCGGGGAAAAGGACCACAGTCACCAATATGACAGTGCCATGGACGCTCCCGCCTGAGTCGTCCCTGGACGGCGCTCCAGAATGCCCACAACAATTTGCTTGCATCGTTTTTGCTAGGCGCTTGCACGTCTACACGAAACAGCGGCGCGACCCAATGATATCCTAAGCTTTCACCAGCACCTCAAACAACATGTATTCATAACCCCTTTTATTGTTTGTCAGGTTCCAACAACTGACACGCGCTCCCCTTCGAGCGTTCCCGACCGCGCATCAGTCGATCACCTCGAGGCAAATTGCATTAGCACCCGACCCCTAAGCTCCATGGGGTACAGTTGGTCGTAGTAATAGATAGTTGCCTCATTGGGCAAGCCATTTATACACCAAAACGCCAGCGCCAGTGTGCCATCGAACCAATGCCTTCCCTCACTATCGAAAACAACAGCTTTAGTCATCCCAAGCCGGCCCAGATACCCCGAATTCGCCTCGCAAGCTGGATATCTTTTTGCATAACCGTAACTCTTTTTGCGTGGATTGCGCATAGTTGGGCGTCCTCAAATAGGTGCACCATGAAAGCCTCGGCGGCTTCTTGTAGAGCCTGGATAGCCTGGCTCTGCCACCGAAACTCTCTCCCTCTGGGCCGGAAATCCATGCCAATCTCGCGGACCTGAGAGCGCATCAGCGGACACTCCACGTGACGGTCCAAGAGCCTCATCTAACCAGGCGCATGAAGGGGAGCTTGAGGAGCAGCAACTTGGTGCCGCTTTGGTATTGCCGGATTTCGCGCAGCGCAACGGTACCCGGGCGATAACGACGTTTCTGTTTTACTGGGATGGGGTCGCCGGCTTGGAGAGAGTCAACGTCGGTTTCCATAAGCCGCGCATCTCATAGACTAGCCGGCCGGGCAAAGGGCGAGCGTGTCTGGCGCCTACCTTGAACGTCCCTAGAGCGAGCTCGCCGTGCCGCCGATGTGGCAGATGGTTTCTCCGAGTTCGGTGCCATGGCAAACGAATGAAGGAGGTATCATGAACACCAATCTAGCGCTGCATTGCGCGAAGAATGATAGAGAGCAGCAATCTAGGAGCTAAAGACGAATAGAGAGGGCAGAAGCCGGTTCCGGGGTGGAGGAAAGGTAGGGAGCATCTGCTTTGTTACCGTGATTGCTTTGTCAAAGCGGTATAAGGAACGTACCTTTGTCGCGAACGCGTAAATTACTACTTAAAAGTACCTAGGTATATTATTATAGTAATTATACTAGTAATTAGTTTAAAATATCTAAAAAAGCTACTTATTTATCATAGCTAAAAACCTTGGCTTATTTTGCTTAAGTAAAAACTAACTACTTTTTATAGCACTACTTTAAGTTTATATTTAACTTAGTATATAATATTTTAAAAAGGTAAATTATTTTATAAAATAGTATAGCGATTAACCCGCTTTTTAGCTTTTAACTTAATTTATATAACTTACTTATTTAGCAAAGGATATAAGGAAACTTAAAACTAAGTTAAAATTATTAATAGTCTTTTTAAAGGTTTTTCTTTTTAGCTAAGTAAGAAGTATTAGCTATTATTACTTAAGCTTATTAATAAGCTACCTCTTAAAGAAGTATCTTAAGTCGTTTTTACCTTAAGATAGCCTTAGCTTTTTAAAGCTTAGTTAATTGCCTTATTTTTTAAGATAATAATTATAGCTTTTTACTTTTTAGCTAGCTTTTTTTTTATACTACTTTTACTTTTTTCCTAGCTTAAGTTTTAACTTCCGCTAAATAACGTTTTTAAACCCTTTTAAACCTTACTATACAAGCACTTTAAGTTTTATTTTAAGCCTTTTATAGCTTAAAATAAGTATAGCTTTATACTAAGTACGCACTATAATAAAATATATATTAAACAGGTATCTTTTTAGTTTTTAAATAGTAAATATCCTCCTTATTATTATATATAAATACTTTATATTATTTTTAAAGCGCTTTTATACTATATAGCTAATTTAATAGTATTTTAAGTACTATTAAAGCTATATTAAGTTTTTATATAGTTTAGTATTAAAGATTTTAAATTAAATAATACATTTTTTATTTTATAGCTAATTTACTTTTTTTTACTTTTTTAAAGTAAAAATTAAAGTTATTTTAAGTATATTTTTTATTATAAAATCTAAACAGCCACGCCTAAACTCCTTACTTTACTCTTAAGGAGCCTTATAAAACCTTATAATAAGAACGCTTAAAGCATATACTATAAAGGCTCGCTTAAGGAGATATAATAAATATTACTAATTAAACCCCGCTAAGGTTTCCGAGATATAACTATAAAGGGTTAAGAGCCTACTTAATTATAGTTTATAATATCTTTAACTATAAAAAATACTATAAAAACTACTAAGCGGATTCCGCTAGTATCTTTAAGGGATATTTAAGGATTTTTATAAGATATCTTAACTATAGTTTAACTTATTTTTAACTATAAAAGCACTTTAAAAAATATAAGATAAACCTTATTACGATTTTTAAATAATATTTAAAGATATTTAAGGGATTTCCTTAATTATAGTTTATAGTGTTTTTAACTAAGCTTATACTTAGTTTATTAAGCGATTTTATAAGGATATTTATAGTTTATCTATATACTAACGATAAATAAAAGAATAATATAGTTTAAGATCCTTAAAATTAGCTTAAAGAACTAAGTATAAAGTAGCTAGCTATACTTTAAAAAATAAATAAGCTTTTTACTATTTTTAAACCTTTATATATATTTATATATAGTAATTAGTTTATTATACTAGCTTAACTAGTAGTAATTAGTTTATAGTACCGGCCTTAACTAGCGGTAATTAATCTATAGTATTAGCTTTAACTAGCGGTAATTTATCCGCGCTTTATCCCTTTATCTTTATACTATAAAATATAGTAAATAGTAATAATTCCTACTTATTTAAATAAAAATCCTTTAAATATCCGCTAAGCTAAAAGCGACTATATTATATAATTAAGTACTTATTTTATAAGAAATTAAATACTAAACAATATTTTCTTTAGTAAGAAGCTCCTATTAGCCTTTAAGTTTAACCTTAATAATAAATACCTTTTCTTTAACGCGCTTATAATAAAACTTAAAGATAAGTAAGCTATAAAAGTAAAAAAGGCCGCGGCTTATTAAGTATATTAATTTAATAATCTCCTTTACCTTTTTTTAAGGTATTATACTATAATAGCTTATAAAGCTAAATAAGACGTAAAATAAGTCCCGCTTAGCTAAGTTAAGACTACTATTTTTTAAGGGGCAATCCGCTTTTAAAATACTAATAAAGAATAAACTATAAAATAATAAAACTTATATAACTAAGTAAACTAAATTTAGTATTACTTAAATAAATTAATTATCCTTTAAATAAAAAAAGTAAGGATAAGCTAACTTTAAAACTATTTAGCTCCCCGCTTATTAAATACCTTTTAGATTAAGCTTATAATAAAGTTACTCTTTCCTTAAGACGATAAGCTTAGCGGATATTTTTACTACGTACTACTAATAAAGTTTAGCTTAAAAGCCTTAACCGGAAATCCGCCTTAAAAGATACTTAGTAGTTTCTTAGTTTAGTATTACTATTTAGCTTTATCCGCTATAGCCGCGCTAATTAAAGCATTTTTAAGACTTTTAATTAATAAAAATAAGCTTTTTACGCTAAGGGCCTTATAGCGTATTAAATTCCGGGATATATATAAGACGGAAAGTTAAGCGCTTAGCAAGAGTATTAAGATTAAGACTTTAATAATAAGCGATAAGGACGTGGTAAGTGATCTTTTTAGCAGGCTAAACCTATCTATACTTAACGCATAGATATTAAGATTAAGTATAGCCTTAAGCCCCTTAGTAAAAATAGTAGTAATATTAAATAAATAATTCCTTAATCTTTTTTAAGTACTAAAAAAAGAAAATATACTTATTAAGCTTTAAGAAAAACCTTAACTATAAGCTAAGGATATAAGGAGATTTAACTTATTAAGACCTTTAAAAGTATCCTTTAATAAAGTTTAAGAAGATAATAAAGCTAATACGTTTTAAGAAGTAAACTATTTTATTAACTTTATCCGCCGAAATACTAATAAAAGCGAGGCTTATATAGATAAATTAGCTATTTAATTGTCCTTCTTTTTTTAAGGAAGTACGGCGGAATAGTATTTTAAGGACCTCTTAAAACTATAATAAAAAGAACTTAGCGAGCTTAGTATTAAACTAAGCCGATAAATCTTTACCTTATAAAAACGGTTTAAAATCCGCCTAAATATAGCAATATAAGCACTTAATAAAAAGTACTTTACTATTAAAAATGTAATAATAAGATCCGACTTTAAGTCTTAAATATCGCGCTTATAATATAAAGCTAAGGCCGCGCTTTATTAGCTAGACTACTTAACTATAGTAATTTATTAAAAGCTAAATATCTACTTATAAGAATCCTTATAACGTTTAGTAGGAAACGAGGATATTAATAAATAGATTAATAAATATAAGGAAATTCTTCCTTAGCTATAAGTTAAATATACTTAAAGATCTTAAAAATACTTACTAGCGCGAAAGAAATAAGTTTAACTTATAAAAAGGTAAAGACCGATTAGCTATACTTTATACGTACTTAAAGCATAGTTTAAGGCGCCTTAGCTATCTATTAAAGGCTTGCTAAGGCCGCGAGTTATATTTTTAAACCGCTTAATAAAGGCAGATATACTATAGGCCTTATAGCGCTTATTAAGTTAAGAGAGAAATCCGCTTAAATAGTTAAGAATATAAGCTAAGGTCCTTTAGCTTAAAAAAGAAAGAACCTTTAAGACTATATACTTTTTAACGCTAAAGCTAAAGCGGGTATATTTTACGATTAAAAAAAGAACTATAATAAAGACTAATAATTATTTAAAGGACGAAAAGTATAATATAGAAAGAGCTTAATTAAATACCGATAAAACCTTAAAGGAAACTATAATTTATACTATAATAAACTTAGTATAAGAGGCCGATAAAGTATATAGATTTTACGGCAATATATTCCCCTTAAAGAATAAGCTTTATTAATATATTAAAGATAAATACCCCCTTAACCTTAACTAAGATATTGCTATATAAAGATATAGCTTAGTATAGTAAGTAGTTATTTAAAAGCTATAAATCGTTTAAATAGTTAAGGCTTCCCTTAACGTTAAGCTATTAAACCTTAATAAGCCGTTACGATTTACCTATGCACGCTTATTAATTTATAGAAAAAAAAGGCCCGGAATAAGTATTAAAGCTTATACGGATACTAAAGTAAACTAAAGCTTTATTAAAGCTAACTAAATAAAGACCTTTTAAGACGTAACTATAAACTCCTCTTAATAAATTCCTATTTAAGAAGTAAGAGGGATAGCTACTATTAAATAAGTAGAATTTACCGCGTATATACTAAGAAGGCTAGATAGTAGCCTCGCGGTTATAAAGGTAAAGATCGGCGCTTAGATAGTAAAACGCTTAGTAGCTAATATATTACTTAGCTAAGACTTTTTAATTCCTTATTAAGGGGACCTTATTAACTTTATATTAGTCTTATAAATCGGGGCTTATAAAAGGATCGAAGCCGAAGTTAAGATAGTTTAGCTAAGACTAATAATATATAAATAAGTAATCTACTTAGTTATTATAACGATTTTAGCTAGTTTTAACTACGCCTTACTTATATAGGTTTAAGTACCGCTATTAAGGCGTAATATAATATTTTTCCTTAATAACCTTAAGCTCGCCCGGATAATAATATAAGATTATAAGAGCTTTATAGCGATAAACTATTTTAAGGAACTACTAATACTCCGCTAAGGCTAAAAAGTAAGGATAATTATAGACCTTAATAAGTAGTTTTAACTATATAAAGAGGTTAATGCTATTACTCCCTTAGCGGAAGCCCTTATAGAAAATCTAGTTAAAATAGACCCCGCTAAGGACTTCTTATAAAAGGATCTTATAGTAAACTATAAGCTTAAAATCGGCCGAACTAAGGACTTACTTAAACTTACTACTAATAAGGGCGTCCGGATTTACGCTAAGGACTTTAAATATATATTAAAAGTTTAAGATATCCTTTTATCGTTTCCCCGCTTTTAAAGGGATAAGGGAGTAGTATATATAAACGAATTTAAATATATATATATTCCTTTAGTAAAAGGATAATAATATTAATAAGTCGTATTAGAATTATACTTATTAAGCAATAAAGATAAGAAGGTAGTAAATACGATATTCGGCTAGCTAACTATATAAAGCCGATTAAAATAAGTTTATAAGCTAACCTTATTCACGGCGCTAGTATTTATAGTATAAAAAACGGGAGATAGAAAGGAAAAAGGATAAGTAGTTATAGACTTATAAAGAATTAACACTATTATTACCTTAAACGCCTACTTAATGCCCCTTTAAAGCAATATAATTAAATACCTTTAAGGAAAGAAGTTTATTAATATAGTAAACGTATAATCGTTTATTTACTAGTTCTTAGTCTACTAAATCTACTAAGAAAGGTTTATAGTTATAAGCTATCGTAGGCTAAAAAGATTATTAGTAATACTTATAAGCTTTAAGAACTCCTTAGTATATGTTTAAAGGTTTATTAATAACGTTCTTTAAAGATACTAAAAATACGCGGCGGCCTATATTAATAATATTATTATTTACTTTAATATAGCTAAAGAATACTTTTTATATTTAAAGGCTATATTCCGTGCTTTTTAAAACTATAATATTACCTTATCTAAACTAAAGTCCTTTTTAGCATACTTATTTATATAGCTCCTCGGATTTAAGGTAGACGCTATTAGCTTAATAAATATAGATAAACGCGTATAAGCTTTAAGGGATATCGCGTTCTTAAAGAACTTTTAATAGCTTGAGAAATAGATTAGCCTTACTAAGTAGCTACGCTATATAGTCTTATATTTCGCTAAGGAAGTTAATATCTTATAAAAACGAAAAACGGAACTACTTTAAGTAAGATAAGAAGAAGGAGTCCCTTTAAGAAGTTAAGGATAGGCTTAATACGCCGTAAAAGCCGCTTTTTAGCTTACTTTAAAAAAAGAAAAGGCCTTTACGATTTTAACTAAAAAACTTACTACGCTTTAAACGATTTACTACTTAAACCCCGCTTAATAACTATTTATCTAAATTAATATATCTTAAGAATATAAAGTAGCGGCTATAGCTTTTTACTTAAAAGAAGGTATAAGATAAGATAAAAAGACGCTACTAGCCTAGACTAAGGTCTAGCTTATTCTTTACTTAAGCCGCGCCTTTTAAAGCGGAGAACCTAAATACTAGCTTATAAAACTTAAAGTAGCCGGTTTAGTATAAGTAGTTAATAAGTTACGTACTATAATACTATCTATAAGAATACTATAAGTAGTTATCTTTACTAATTATATAAGTACTTATAAAATCGTATATTAGAAATCCTTATTCTTTATTAATATAAAATTTAATAATAAGCTAGTCCTCGCGTTTTAATACTTAAGCTAATTCCCGCTTAAGGTATACTATATCCTAAGCGTTAAAAACGTTGTATTAAACGCGCTTTTATATTTACCGCACTAAGATAATAAGCCGGTATCCTTAAACTAAGAAGGGGAATTAAAACGTATTTAAGAAAATAAGATAACGGACCGCGTGTTCCTTTACGCGGAAGTATTAATCGAATTTCCACTCCGCTAAAAAATAATTAATAAATATATAAAGGATATATAATAAGTAAAAATTATAGCATAGCTTAGCGATAAGGATAGTATCCTTAAACTCTTATTCCTTTAGTTATAAGGGTTGCTATACTTTATAGAAAACGATAAAGGCTAGAGACTATATATCTTAAAGACTTATATTAAGAAGATTATTAAAGACGCCTATGCTAAATATTTTTATACTAGCCGTACTTATATATAGTAAGATCTATTTAAGAGCTTCTTAATTTTATAGCTTAGTAAATATATAGATAAGTTTATAGATAGCGACGATACTTATTACTATAACTAAACTAATTAAAGTAAGACGCTAAGGTAGCTTATTTTAATTTAAAGCCCGTTAGTTTTATACTATATAATAGCGATAGACTTTATTACTAAGCTCTTAGTAGTTTAAACTAAATAATCCTTATAAAAAGATCTTATAAGGAACTTTTTTACTACCTTACTAACTATAATTAATAAATTCTTAAAAATATATCTCCTTATCTTAAGCAATAATTAGTTTATAGCGGAAGACTAAGTATAAGTGTTATATACTAAGCTACTTTACGCTAATTAAGGGATTTTAAAGGGGATAATCTCTAACTAAGATATAAAGTTTACTTTAGTATTTTAGTAAACCTTATAGTAAGCCTTCGGATTAAAGCTTTTTATATTTACCGCTTAGTACCTTTAAACTAATAGCTTATTAAAAAGGCGAAACTAAACTATAAAAATCGCGCTATAATTCTTTACTGCTAATTTCTTAGACTTATACTAAACTAATATATTAATCGCCTTTTAGTTTAGCCTTAATAATTCCTTTTTCTTAGTAATTTACGCGGCCCTTAATAAGCTTATTATAAGAATAAAAATAAATAACGGCCTTTAGTTCCTTAATAACTACTTATACTTACGAAACTAAGAGGTCTTATAAAAAGAAGCTAAGTTAGTTATTACCTACGCTTAAGCCGCTATAAAAGATAGATATAATAAGAAATACCGCCCGCTAAAATTTAAGCCTAGCGATTAAGTCTAGCTATAGCTTAGTAAGGGCTACTACGTTATAAATAGCAGGCTAGCGAAGGTTTAAAAAAGACGTACTAAGCTATTTAAAGTTACTACTAAAGTAAGATAGCTTATATACTAACTAAATATAAAAAGGTCTTTTAATATCTATTTAGTCGTTTTAATAGTATAACTATACTTAGTAAACGAGCTAGCTATATACTTAAGCTTAGTTTAAGACGAAGAGATACTTTACTTAAATAAGTAAAAAGTAAAACGAATCTTATAAAGCTATATAATAAGGAAAAGTAGCGGAAAGCTAAGGAAAAAGTTCTTTATAGCTTAAAAAGGCTAGCTAAGTAGCTATAACTTATAAGTAAATAAAAAAGCGGTCTCTTTACTAAAAATTATAAAAGCCTTTAAAAAAGCATAAAAGGAGTTAGCTACTTAAGTAGTTAAGATAAAAGCATAATACGCGGCCTTTATAACTTAATATAAAACTCTTTAACTAAGAAAATTAAGCGGTTAAGCCTAAGTATAAGACTTAAAAGCTATTATAAGTTATAAGAAACTATAACTTACTATACTTAAGGTAATTAGTTATTTTAATAATAATATACCGCTATTTACTTTAAGTAATAAGGCCTTTTTAGCCTTATAATATACTTATTTAAATTCTCTTTACTACTTACGCTCTCTCCTTTTCTTTTTTCTTTTTATAACTATATTTCCCTTTACCGCTAGCTATAGCCCGCTATACTTTGCTTATTTCTATACGTATAACTTTCTTTACCTTAAGCCTATAATCTTTATACTTTTATTTTAAGTCCCTTTATTATTTAACGTCTTTTATAGCTAAGATTAGCTATTTTATAATTACTTTTTAAGCTTGCTTTTTTATAAGCTTTTACGCTTTTAATATAAAGGATATAAGTAAGCGCTTAAGCTTAATAAAAACAAGGCGGCTATTCTTTATAGCCTTAAGTCCCTTAGCGAAAGTTAAAACCTTTAAGTTTAAGCTTTTATATAAACCTACGCCGCTTTTTATAGCCGCGCTTAAGCTAATAGATTTAACTTAAACTACGGTACTATAAAGGATAGCCTATACTACCTTTTTTAAATACTTAACTTAAATAACTTACCTCTTAGCCTTATATTATAATATAGTTTAAATAGCCGGTTTTGCGGTAACTTAGCTATACCTCCCGCTTAGCTCTTACTATCCGGAAGCCCTTACTAACTATATATTTTTTAAAGTATAGCCGGAAATCTTTATTAGCAAAATAACTAGTTAATACTTAACGCTTTTAGGTTAGCTAACCTCGCTATAATCCTAAGATTTATAATAGCCGCTATAGCTAGCGGAAACCTACTTTAGCTAAACGATTAAAACGACGTCCGCGCTATCTTTAACTATATATTTAAAGCCTAGCTTAACTAGTTTATAGCTAGGTTTATAGCGGCGTTTTAAGCTACTATAGCTAAAACTTTATCTTGCTTTATACGTAGTTTAGCTTATACTATAAAATCCCTTTCTTAGCTTATAGCTACTATAAGCCTTAAGAACTTATTTAGTCCCGCTTAGTAAACGCTCTTTTTACCCGCCGCTATGCTTAGCCTAGCTATATAAAGATATATAAGCGCCTTACTATAGTCTATCCGCCGTCCCTCCTTAATTAAAAGAGATAGCATTAACTAGCCTCGCGATATATTCCGCCGCTTAATCTTATAAAAGCTGCTAGTAGTAACTAATATAATCCTTAATAGGCCCGGCTTTATAGGCTTATACTATAGCGATAAGATTATAATAATTAAGAGTTTCCGCCTAGCTATAAACTACGCTAAGTTCTACTTATAGGCCTGCGAAAAGTGTAAACGCGACTTAACTTTAACTTAAGTAATAAAATTCTTATGCTTTAATATCCGCCTTATTAGCTATATTAACTATACGCTTTATATTCTTACTTATAAGGCCCTCTTTATAAAGAGGTTCTTTAAGACTATTAAGCATATTTAAAACCTTAAAAGTAAGGAGTTAAGCATTAAAGCTATTAAGGACTTCGTTACTTACTTTTAAGTAAGAATATAAACGTTTAATACCTTAATACTAACTATACTTATTAATATTAGTAGGATAGCTTACTTTTACCTTAATACTTTTTTAGTAGCTAGATATATATTAATTAGCGGAAAAGTATAAGTAGTAGCGCTATATAAAAAGGATAATAAGTTAAAAAGCTTAATAATAAAAAGCGGGGGATAATTACGATAGTAGTAGTAAGTAAGATATAATATCTTACTTATAGGCGGCTTATAAAGCTAGTAAGTAGTATAGGAAATTTAGCGGAGGATTAAAAACGGCGTAAAAAGGTAAGTAAGATAATAATATAAATTAAAGCTTAAATAAAGCTAGTCTCTTATAACGTATCCCGCTAAGGAATTTAAGTATTCCTTAGCGTGGAAACTTCTTACTACTTAATAAGTGCTTAAATATACGCCTTAAAGGAAAGTTAGAAAACTTTATAATAAGTTTTAGCTAAACGCGCTAATCGCTTAAATAAAGATAAAGACGTATAACTAAATAAAAAGTAAGAATCTACGATAAAAGCCGCTTATTAACTATCTTAAGCTACTTAGCTATTATTAGCTAAATAGGCTAAAAAAACTATTAAAAGGATAAAGATAGTATACTATTAATATAATATAAAAACGCTACTATAAAGCTATTACTTAGCGCCCCCTTTACTTTATTCTTACTTTAAACTAATAAAGACGTTAGCTTTTCTTTCTTACTTAAGGGAGTTATTATAAAATTTAAATAGCTATGCTTAAACTCCTTACTTTATTCTTAAGGAGCTTTATAAAACCCTGCGATAAGAACGCTTAAAGCATATACTATAAAAGCTCGCTTAAGGAGATATAGTAAATATTATTAATCGGACCCCGCTAAGGTTTTTAAGATATAACTATAAAGGGTTAAGAGCTTACTTAACTATAGTTTATAATATCTTTAACTATAAAAGATACTATAAAAACTATTAAGCGGATTTTATTAGTATCTTTAAAGAATATCTAGGGATTTCCGCGGGATATTTAAGGATTTTTACGGGATATCCTAACTATAATTCGACCTATTTTTAACTATAAAAGCACCTTAAAAGATATAAGATAAACCTTACCGCGATTTTTACGGGATATTTAAAGATATTTAAAGGATTTCCCCGATTATAGTCTATAGTATTTTTAACTAAGCTTATACTTAGTTTATTAAGCGATTTTATAAGAATATTTACGGTTTATTTACGTACTAACGATAAATAAAATAATAGTATAGTTAAAGATCTTTAAAATTAGTTTAAAGAACTAAGTATAAAGTAGCTAGCTATGCTTTAAAGAATAGATAAGCTTTTTACTATTTTTAAACCCTTATATACGTTTACATACGATAATTAGTTTATTATACTAGCCCGACCGGTGGTAATTAGTTTATAGTACCGGCCTTAACTAGTAGTAATAAGTTTATAGTACTAGCCTTAACCGGCGGTAATTAGTCCGCGCCTTATCCCCTTATCCTTACGCCGTAAGGCGTAGCATTTTTAATAAAAAGCTTTTTTATATATAGCTAGATAATAAAGACGTTATTAGCTTTTATAATCTTATTTTTTAAATATATTTTTTTCCTTTAATACTTTAATTATAACCTTCTTAATAATAATTATAAAGCTACTACTTATAAAAGTTATTTTAATATTAAACGTAGTTTAAAGCTATTTATACTTAGTATTCTTTTTAAAAATAATAGTTATATTCTTATTAAAACGCCTTTATACTATTTATAAAAATAGTACTAATAGTATAAGCTAAGTAAGTATAGGAAATACGCTAAGTAAAAAGCCCTGCTTTTAGTTCTAACTTAATAAGTAGTTTATAGGCCTTTATAACTAAAGCTAAAAGACTTTCCTTTTTCTAAGCTTTAACCTTATAATAAAGTAAGCAGCTAAGTAATATTATAACTTATTATACTATCTATTACCTTTACTACTTAATTAATAGTATCGTAAGACTATCTCCTTATAATTTCTAAAGCTTCTTTTTTTTAATTACTTAATAAAGATAGTATTATTAAAAGAATTATAAAGCGGTACTAAACTTATACGGTAAAGCTAATATAACCTTTATTAAGGCTTATAAGTATAAGAGATTTATTTAAATAGCGAATTTAACTAAATACTATTTTAACTTAAAATAATAAAAGTGCTATTAAGAATATCCTTATTTATAAGTGCTTAGTCCTTACTACTTTAAGGAGAATAAAAAGCCTTTTAAGCTTATATTAAGGAACTAAAAAAGACTTAATAGTTATAAAAACGTATTATATAGCTTAAAAAGAAAATATAAAAAAAGAAGGTTTACTCCTTAATTAATTAAAAAGGTATTACTAGTTAAACTCCCTCGATTTAATAGCTAGTTAAAGTAGCGAGGTAATGCTAAAAAATATTACTTTATTAGCTAAGCTAACTAATTCTTCGAAATAACTTAACTAGCTTTATAACTTAAAGAATATATTAAAAGCTATACTTTTATAATTTCGCTAAGATAATATTAAAAGCTTATTTATAGCAGATTATATATATACCGACTATAAAGCGAGATAATATTAATACCTTAAGGGATAATCGCTAATAAATTAAGAATAATATAGTATAAGCTAGATCTATTTTAAGGAATAAATACTTATACTTACTAAAAACGCGGTAAACTAAGAAATACTCTTAGCGATATAGCTAAAGAACGCTTAGTAGTAAGATATATAATCTTTATTAAAGTTTAGCTCTTATTTTAACTTTATTAAATAATAATTTTTAAGTAGCTATTAAAGTAAATATAGTTATTAAGGTTTTTTGCTAAGTTATAACTAAAGCTTTAAAAGTAACTTAACCTTTATTTAATACTTATTTATAAGTATAGTAATAAAGAACTAGTTTAGATAGCTTAACGCTATTAAGACGCTATAGGTAGTAAGAAACGTTATTTAAGCATAAGCGTTAAATTAAGATAGCGCGAAATAAGTTTAAGATTCTTAAACTAAGGAAATTCCTACTATAAAGAAGCTATAGTAAATATTAATTAAGAGGTTCTTACTATTAAAGCACTATTAATATCTTAATAATAATAAAAAAAGACTTATATTTAAATACCCCTTAATATAACTACGGCTAAGGTTATAAAGAAGGGCGAGGCTAAGGCTAAAACCTATCTTAAAACTAAGGGGTAATCTATTTTAAATATAATAAGCTAAGTTATAATATAAATAAATATACCTTAGCTTTAACTATAAATACTTTAGCGAATACTTTATATATTAAAGCCGCTATTTAAGGAAACGCTTAAAGGCTAAAGTAAACGCTTTTTCTTAAACTATATTAGTACCTTAAAAAAGGCTATTATAAACTCTTATAGTGCTATTAAGGCGAAACCTTATTAATATTAAGGTATACTTAAGTACTTATAGTATAAGAAACTTAGTAAATATATATTTCGCATACTAATAAAGCTTACTATAAGTCTTATTATTATATTTTCACCTTTTAAAACTAAGCGATAGTTAAGTATATAACTATAAGGTTTAAGAGGTTTTAATAAGAATTATTAATATAAAAAGCATTAATAATATAATTCCTTAGTACTATATTAATATTAATAGGTTAACGCTAAATAACTATATACTAATCTTATAGTTAACTATAGTAATTATAGATAAGAAAATCTATATTTTTTATAGAAAAGATAATAGTAGTTTAAGCACTAAATTAGTAATAGCACCTTATAGAGTTTTTAAAAGTTTATAAAGGATTACTAAAATAAGGCTTATATTTCTATAATTACTACTAACTTAAAGTTAATTCTATTGCTAAATAACAATAATAATAAAGGAATCTTAAAAAGAAAATAGATTAAGACACTACTAACTTTATACCGATTTAAAGATATATTCTTAGTAAATAAGTCTAACTTATTTTTAATTAAAAAAAGAACAAATTATATAATTAACTTTACGTTTATTATAAAAGTACCTTTTAAACTAATTTATCTTTTATCTTATAATAAATTATAAGTATTAAAGGATTAAATTAATAACTTTATAAGATTTAATATTATTTAAGAGTTATAAAGCTTAGTAAGTATATTAATTTTTTTTATCTTAAAAAAAGATAATAGCCTTTGTCTTTATATAGACTACTAAGGACTTAACCGCGTTATATAGAAAAATCGGTACTTTTTACTTTTTATTTTAAAGATTTTTAACTAATATTAAAAAGCTAAATTCTTTTTTAAGATTAATATTTTAAACGTATACTAACTTATTTATATAAAAGAAGGCAATAAGTAAAAAATAGTCTTTTAATTATACTATAAATACTTTAAATACCTTATTATACTATTTAGCTTAATTAACGCTTTAGCTACTTTTTAAAGCTATATTAATTAAGTATTTAAAGGCATTATTAATACGATTTATATAGTATCTCTTAATAATATTCTTATCTTTTTATAAATAAAAGAAAAATATACTAAATACTTTAAATTAATTATAAAAAAGCTATATATAGTTTTATTAAACTTCTCCGCAAATTAAAACTCGCTTATAGAGCGGGTGCGTATCGCGTTTAAAACTTTTACTAATAATAGCAATTAATTTAGCGGTATCGGTTACTCCCTTAAGACGATATTATAGCGTAGCTAAAGGATATAAAGGCGAGGAGGTAGTCCGCTTTATACTAGCATTAACTATAGCGCTTAGTATAACGAGACGCCTTTAAGCCTTACCTACTTAAATAAAAAGTAAAACCTACTTTAATAAGACAATAGTATATAGCTTAGCTAAACTATATATAATACCGATAAAAAAAGGCTTATAATAAAATCGTAAGTATAGTCTTATATATATAGTTTAATTAAGTATAAGTAATAGTTAAAACCTTTCTTTACGCTAAAAAGCGCGCTAAGAGCGCGTTAACTATAGTGCGGGCGAACTTTAAGCTTTATAAAGCTATTTAAAGCGCGATAAAAAAGGCTATATATAAAGAACTAAGATAAAGATAAGCTTAAGGCCTGGAAAGGCTTAAGCGGACTTAAGTAATAGTAGTAATAGGCCTTAAGGGGCTAGTATATTATAATATAATAATAAAGCTAATCCCGCCTTAATATAAACGCGAGCTAGTAGTAGTCTTAATAAAGGCGACGCCGGATATCTTAAATTATAAACTAAAGGATATAGTTAAAGCGATTAATATAGCGCTTAATATCTCCTCCGCTATAATAATAAGACGCCTTTTAAGCGGGGATATCGCGGTAACGTTTAAGATAGCGGCACGACTTTACTAATAAAACTAAGACTAAGTAAGGAGCGTCTTTAAGCTAAAAGCGGCGATAGCACGCAAGGCTTATATAGTAATCGCAAAGAATATCTTAGTAAAGGTTTTTAAAATAGATAAGGCGCTCTTAATTAAGGAGATTGCTAATATTAATAAAGTAAAAGTTATATAAGCGCGAGTAATATAGCTTTAAACTAAGACCTTTATAGCTATAACCTTTATTACTAATATAAGTAGCTTAGCGGAGGCTAATAAGCTATATAACATAGGCTTATTCCTTAAAGCTTAAATATTTTAATATAAGCTATATAATAAGTTAGTTTAACTTACTTAGTATTATAACTACTATAAATATAAATATATTACTAGATATTATACCTTTATATAGCTATATACTTACTATAAGGGGACTTTATATATAAGTAGCGAAGATAAATACTATATAAAGAAAGGCGAAATCCCTTATAACTACGTATCTTATAGCAGGCAGCACTTATTATAGTCCCGTACTTATTTTATAGTAGTAAAAGCTTAAGATAAGGTAAAGAATAACTACTTAAACTACTTATAGCGTTTTGCTAGTACTAATAGCTAGCTAGACCCTTAAATCCCTCTCCTTTTTATAAAGGACTATAAGCCCGCCTTATTATAAGCGCGAAAACG
>JAPEBW010001424.1:0-24540 GCA_027405785.1 Ophiocordyceps robertsii | reverse complement strand
TAAATAGAGATATGTGTGAGTGTAAATAGTAATACTCTTTTTATTTTCGTATTATTTATACTTAGTATATATTTATAGTATATCTTTATTATACTTATTATTTAAAATCGTTTTAACGTCTGCTAAGTATAGCTTAAAACTTCTTTTTATTTTTCTTAATTCTTTTTTTCCGGTTTCTCCTTTATCTTTTTTCTTACTTTTTAGCTCCGTTTATTATTATTTATTGCGTTATTATACTTTCCTTTATATTCTTTTAAGGCGAATATATTTTAAAAATCACTAATCGGCTACTAAGTCGGGTTAATATACTTATACTACTTTATAAGGATTTAGCGTTACCTTCTCTTTTTAATCCGTTTTTACTAAGCTTATTAGATTTTTTTATAACGTACTTTAGTTTCTTATTATTTTTAATTATTAATAGTAGCTAATAGTTATTAACTACTTAGCTAAGTAAAAGGTTATTTATAATATAGCGAAAGAACTTTATATATAGTCTTTTATATACCTTTTTTAATATATTAAGTTTTACTATATATAGACTAACTACGTTTATTATAATATACTTTTAATATAGCTAATTAAGCTTTTAATTAGGCCTATTTATAGTATACTTTTATATATTTAATTATACCTTATCGCTTACTTTAAGTCTTTTTACTAGCGCGTATAATTAGTTTACTATCTTTTTTTATCTTATTTATAATATAGCGATAGCTATTTAAAAAAAGTTAGCGACCTTTTTTATTCTTTATATAAAGTCTTATACGCTTTTTATATTTAGCGCAAATAGTCCTTTTTCTTAAATAATTTAAATAAGCTTAATATTATAATAATATATTAAGAAAAATAAGCTTATACTTATTATTAATACTACTTTGTTATTTAGTACTACTTAAGTATAAAGTAGCTATACCCCTTTATCGTTTTACTTATAGTAAATATATATATAAAGGTAAGCTTATACTTCTTAGTTTATATACCTTATTGCTTTATTAGTTTATAAGTAGTTAGCTTAACTTAGTTTTCTTTAGATATTAGTTTATTAATAAAATTCCCGCTAAAACTACTTTATTTAGTTTATCTTTTAGTTTAAAATAAAAAACTTTAGTATTTTATAAAAGTAGAAATATGATTATAAGAACCTTATAATATATCCTACTACTCTTATTATTAGTATCACTTTTAGTATTATTACTTTTATTAATTTCTTTATTATTACTTAAAGGTTCTTTAAGCTTTTTATCTTAATTAAGAGTAACTTAAATATAAAGTCTATTATTAAGTATATAAACAGCTATATAAAGGGCGATAGCGGCTAAAAAAGCCTTTTCCGGAGTTACCTTTAAACGTAGCTTTATTACATAGTCCGTAGTTTATAATAAGCCGGCATACTATTAATAACTAGCCCGGCTAAAAGAAATTTTAAGCTAATATTATAAGTATCCCCTTATACTTTAAGTATCCCGCCGCTATTAAGTTATATATTTACTTAGCGATTAATACTTAAAGCTTATTTAACTTTTTATCTTCCTCTTTTTTAAAGTATTAAGCTTTACTTAGCACTTATAAGTAGTCCTTAAAGTATAAACGGCTTTTAATATTAATTATTATTATTAAGTTTATACTAAGGGCTTAATTTAAGTTTTTAGGCCATCGCTTAGTTTTTATATAAAGGGAAACTAAAGTACTTAAGGAAAAACCCTCCGCTGCTTCTTCGCTTTAAGTCTTACTATATTAGCCCTTATAACTATATATAAAGATAGGGGGGCGCCGGCTATTAATAAGTCGGTCGGTTAATAAGCTTTAACTACTATAAGCCCGCTATAAAGTAATAATAACTTTATAGTAAGTAATTAACAGGTCTCTTAGTTTGCTATTAGTTAATAAAATTCTTCTTATAGGTATCTAATTATCCGCCGAAATGCGTATTTTAAGTTATCGCCTTATTTTAGCTACTATAAGGCTTAGCAAGCTATATAATTTTGCCGGCCTTTAGCTAAGCTAAGGGCGCTTTAAGGTTTACTAAGTCTTAAAAAGGGCTATTACTAAGTTATTATATCGGCACCGCGCCGCGTTATTAGTATCGGAATTGCTAGTTATTTAGTATAAGTTTTAATTATCCCGGTTAAGGACTAAACTAAGGCTAAAGGCCGCGCCGTTAACGAGTCGTCGTTGCGCTTAAGTAAGACTAAGCTTAAGCGGGCCTACTTATAGCGGGGCCGAGCTATTAGTAGATTTATAAGCGCTTTTAAAAGCGCTAGTTAGCTAATTTTATAGTAAGTTAGCGCGGTCTACTAGTTTAGCTAAAAAGACTATGCCTTTAGCTAGATTTAAACCGACTTAAGGTTATAGCTAGCATACTTCTTAAGTATATAACTACTATACTATTAAGGTTAATATTAAGAGTACTACTATTTATACACACATATATCTCTATTTATACACACGCCCCATTTTTAAGGTACGTACTAACGCTAGCCCGCCCCACCTACTTATAGTGCCCGCGCCTAGCAAGTACCCGTACCCTCTAAATGCCCGCGCCCGCGCCCGCCCGCGCCTATACACGCAGCCTATACACGCAGCCCACACGCAGCGCTCTCGGCCACCGCTCAATTCGCTCAAAAAACGCATCTTTAAAGCTCTCGCGAGATGCGCGCGCAACGCGGCCCGTCAATTGATCGGGCCCTCTGCCGGAGCGGGCGAAGTTATAGGCGCGCCCTTAATGTCGGCTGTGTGTGTGGGCGCGGGCGGGCATTTGGAAGGTATGGGTACTTGCCAGGCGGGCGCGGTATAAATAGGTGGGGAGGGCTAGCGCTGGTACGTATCTTTAGAATCGGGCGTGTGTACGAATAGAGATATATATATGTACAAATAGTAATACTTAATATTAATTATTACCTTTTTACTTTAACTTTTAATTACTATTTTTATATTAATAACTAGTTATTATTTTAAACTACTTAAAATACCGCTTAATATTCCTTATCTTTTTATAATATTATTATTTTCCTTTTTTATATTTCTTACTTATTAAATATATAGGCCGGCTATACTTATTCTTTAAGTGCTTTTTAGCTTAAGTTTAAGTTAAGTTTTAGCTAAACTCCGCTTTTATCCGCCTTGCTTTAAAGTAAATATATTAAGTCGCTTGCTTTACTTATATAAGCAATTAACTTTATATTTTTTTCCTTTGCTTATATTACTATTATTATATACTCTCTTTATATTAATTATTATAAGAGATTTATATACCTACTGCTTAAAGGGACTTTATATCTTATTAATCGCGCGCTATTTAAAATAAATTAAACTATATATCTTATTTCCTTCTTATTAATTATGCCTGCTAGCCTATTTTAGTTATAATATAATAGTGCGTTAAGCATTACTACTAACCTCTTTAAGCCGTATTTTAGAATAAAGTTATATAAAGTAAGCTTTATTGCTTACTTACTTAACTTTTTATTTAATTTCCTTCTTATTATAAAGTACTTTAAGTTTTAAGACTTAATTAGTACTATAAACGCTAATATATTATATAACTTTGCTTTTTAAAAGTTTAAATATCTTATAATTATAAGTAACTCTTTATTATAAATTAAGTAATTATATTTTACTTTATTAAGCCGTTTTAAGGAAAAACCTACGAAGTATTATATTTTATCCGGCTTTACTTATATTAATATACCGCTTATCGTATACTTTAAGTAATCCGCTTTTAAGTATATCTTTTTTAAAGTTATATAATTATAATATCAACGTATTATAAAAGGCTTTTTAAATAAATTTCAACGCAGCTTAGTATTTATTAGTCTATAAAAAGGTTATATTTTTCTTATTAAGACTAATTAAGTATTAAGAGGCTTAAGCGTAAAGTAAGAAAAGAGTATAGTAGTAATTTATAAACTTAAGGAAGCTTTAAACGCTTTTTATATTTTATAGTGCTTATTATATTTAAATAGCTTAAATCTTCTTTAAGTTGTATTAAACCTTACCCCTGCCTTATATAATAAAGCTTAAATACTTTACTATTTTTATTATTAAGTCGTATTTTTATATATTTAATATAAGGCCCGCTTTTTATAGCTTTTTAAGCACTTTTACTAATTTTTCTTAGTAGTTGCCGAGTAACCTTAATAAGTTAATTAGTATATTATTTATATATATTATAATAAACTTATAAAAGTAGTCTTTTAATACTTAGTTATTAAAGCATTAAAAGGTAGCTAGTATCCTTATTAAGCTGAATAAGTATACCTACTACTAAAATAAGCTAAACCGTATCTTAAAGACCGTCTTAAATTTATAACCTTTTGCGATTTTAATCTTATAAAACGCTATAACAATATTAAGTTTTATAAACTAATATACCTTTACTAGTATTTTTCGCGTTTTTATAATTAGCGGTAGTAGATATTAACATCTTTTTATAGTTATATTTAAAGCTAAGTAGTTATAATAAAAGTATACGCGGCCGTGAGCTTTTTTTATAAATAGTATTAGCGCTATAGCTAATAAGCTACTTAAGCGGGTAAGGTTTACTTTTAGTAACTTATTTAAAGTTTTTTAAAAGTCTTAAACGACGAGAAGGCCTGTTTAAGGTATTTAGTAAGAGAGCAATTTATATAAGGAGAATTAGCTCGTAAATAAAAGGCAGAAATAGGTAACTAGGTAGTAAAGCTCTTATTTTATTATTTTAGTAACTATTTAATCGCCTATATATAATAAAGAGTGATTTAAAATAAGCAAAGCAATAACTAATAGTCTAATAAATAATAACGAATAATAAATAGTTCTTATTAAAGAGGAGGTCTAAAAAAAGTCTAAATAAAGTCTGTATACTAAAAAGTAAAATAGCTTTAAGTCTATATATAGCTTAAATTAAGGGAAGCCTTAAAGAGGCTAAAATTAAAAGAAGCCTTATAGAGGCTCGTGCTATTACTACTACTACTACTATTACTACTTTTACTACTATAACTACTATTAGTTATAGCGTATTTACTACTATATTAAGAAATAAATATAATATATAAAGTACTTTAAGTTTTTATAATCCGTTAATACTATAAACGCTAGTATATTATTTAACTCTACGTTTTAAAAGTCTAAATAATTTATAATTATAAGTAGCTCCTTAGTATAAATTTAGTAATTATACTTTACTATATTAAGCTATTTTAAGAAGAAACTTACTAAGTATTATATTCTATTCGGCTTTACTTATATTAATATACTGCTTATTACATACTTTAAGTAATCCGCCTTTAAGTATATTTCTTTTTTAATATTGTATAATTAAAGTATTAGCGTATTATAAAACGCCTTATAAATATATTTAAATGCGGATTAATACTTATTAGTTTATAAGAAGGTTGCGTCTTTTTTCTAAAGATTAATTAAATATTATAAGGCCTTAGTATAAAGCGGGATAAAGTAAAATGATTATTAACGAACTTAAAGAAGCTTTAAACGTCTCTTATATTTTATAGTACTTCCTATATTAAAATAGCTTAAATCTTATTTAAGTCGTATTAAACTTTACCTTTAGCTTATATAATAAAGCTAAAGTACTTTAAATTTTTAAATATAAAGTCGTATTTATATAGGTTTAATATAAAGCCGGCTTTTTATAGCTTTTTAAGCACCTTTACTACCTTTTTTTAATAGTTATAAAGCGACCTTAATAAGTAGATTAGTATATTACTTATATATGCTATAATAAACTTATAAAAGTAGTCTTTTAATACTTAGTTAATATAGCGTTAAAAGGTAGCTAGTATTTTTATAAGGCTTAATAAGTATTCTTATTACTTAAATAAGCCGACCTTTATTTAAAAGGCTATTTTAAACTTATAGCTTTTTACGGTTTTAATCTTATAAAATGCTATAATAACATTAAGTTTTATAAACTAATATACTTTCGCTAGTATTTTTAGCGTTTTTATAGTTAGTATTAGCGCGTATTAATCCCTCTTTATAATTATATTTTAAGCTTAATACTTATAGTAAAAGTATAAGCAGCTATTAAGTTTCTTTATAAATAGTACTAATACTATAAGTAATAAGCTACTTAAGCGGATAAAGTTTACTTTTAATAACTTGTTTAAAGTCTTTTATAAGATAAGTAGCTTTTTTTTAATATATTATATAAAGGCCTTTATAATAGTAGCCGCTCTTTACTATCCTTATTTAAAGTAAAGTAGATTTTATAATCTACGCCTAGTTAAATTAAGGGCTACTTAAACGCCTTTATAAGTATAAAGAGGTTTAAGTAAGCTTATAATACTTAGGCTAAAATATAGTCTGCTAAGTTAATAAGTGTTTTTAGCTAAAAGGCCTTCTTTCTATCTTTTATTATAATTGCTTTTATATTTAGTACTTATTGCCGCCCTTCGCTATTCTTTTAAGCCTTTTCTTATTAGTACTTTACGGCAAAGATTTAAGCGCTTACTTGCTTTGCTTTTTAAATATTCGTAATTTTTATAGCTTTTTTATAACTCTTAAAAGCTAATTTAAATTCTTATCTTCTTATACTAAATCCGTTCCCCTTTAATATTATAAACTACCCCGTTTTTCTTTATTTTGGCCTCCTTAAGAATACGTTATAGCTTAACTTTAGTACTATATAAGTAAACGTTTATTTTAACTAACTATTAATTTTTATCTTAAATATTATAATTTCTTTTATTTAAACTATTAGTATATTCTTTAAAAAAAGCTATAATAACTTTCTCGTTTTATTTATAAAGGGTATTTATAGCTTTATTACTACTTTTTTACTTAGTATAGTATAATAATAATAGCCTATATCTATAAGTATATTAAGCTTTTTTTTCTTATTAATATTAACTTTAAATAGTACTAACTTTAGTATAAAGTGCTTTTTTATTTACTTTTAAGCTATTTACTATATTTTTATTTCTTTTAAAGCCTAACTTTGTACTAAAGTTCTTCTTTTCTTAAATCGGTATCTACTTTAATTACTTCCTTAATAATAGCTATAGCTACTTATAAAGTTCTTTCCTTCTTTTTCTTATAAAGGCAGGCAATATACCTTATTGTTTTATAAGTATAATACCTCTATATATTCAGTCGGTCTTATCCGTCTCTTAAATAAGTTATAGTATTAATTTTACTTATTAAAGTATTGCATTTTAAGTTTTTTTAGTCTTAAGTTGCTTTACTTATCGCCTTTTTTTAGCTTTAAAACGGCTACTTAGTTTCTTAAACTTTCTTTAGCTTTATTATAATTTATACTACTTAATTAATATACGTTAAAAAGCTTAAAGTTAAACCGTTAACTATTATAAGTACCTTTTTAAAGCGAAGGCTTAAGACACCCTTTAAAAATACGATTTATATATTATATAACTATAACCCCCCTCTTACTTTAAAAAGCCTTTAATTAAACTTTAAGAAGAACGTTATAATTATTTAGTTCTCCCTTTATTTAATTATATAAATAGCCGCTTTAGCTTACAATTAAATATTTATATTAAGGTAAATTAAGTTAAGGTACTTTAAGAACTCTTATTATTTACAGCCTGAGTTTATATTAATATTATATTAAGTTACTAAAGTTTATAATAGCTTTATATTTAAGTAGTTATAAATTAAGTAAAAGACCTCTTTTAACTATTAAAAAAAGTCTTAGTTAATCTTATACCCTTTTTATATATATTATACTTAAGGCGTAAAGTAATAATATTAGCTATTAAACCTTTTTAGCGTTTAAGGTAGCTTCTGCTAATCTTTTTTATATCGCTTTTTTCTTTATTATAGGCGTTCTAGCCCCCGCTATTATATTATAAAATAGTATTAAGCTATTAGTTTATAAGCCGGCCTCTCTTTATATATATATATTTACTATCTTTTTTTGCTTTTATATTAAGGCCTTATATTAACTTATTAGCAATTAAATTAATTATTAGCTTACTTAAACTTAATAGCTTATTTTAACGGTCTTTGCTTATAGTAAAAAGATCACTTACTTAACTTTTATTTAAATATTAGCCTCTCTTAGCCCTTCTTTTTACCTTCTTTAAGTATAGCCTTTTAACGCTAAGTAGTATTTTTACTTACGCTATATTATTAATAGTAAGTCTTTTCTTATATTATATAACCTTATTTTAAAAGAGCTTTAAATATATTAAGGGCTAGTATATACTTTGTTTAGTAGTTTATAGCTAAATAATTATTTATTTAAAGCTTAGGAAAGAAAAAAGAAAACTTTATATAAGCTATATAGCTTTTTACTTATAAAGGTTGCTTAAGTAGCTTATACTTAAGTTAAGTTTAGTCTTAAACGTAAAGAAGGCCTATTTAAGGTATTTAGTAAAAAAACAATTTATATAAAGAGAATTAGCTTATAGATAAAAGGTAAAAATAAGTAACTAAGTAGTAAAGCTCTTATTTTATTATTTTAGTAGCTATTTAATAGCCTATATATAATAAGGAGTGATTTAAAATAAGTAAGACAATAATAAATAGTTTAATAAATAACAACGAATAATAAATAGTCCTTATTAAAAAGGAGGTTTATAGAAGGTCTGTATACTTAAAGGTAAAATAGCCTTTAGTCTATATATAGCTAAGAGTTAAGGGAAGCCTTAAGGAGGCTTATACTGCTACTACTACTATTACTACTACTACTATTACTACTATTATTATTGCTACTATATTAAGGAATAGATATAATATACCCCCTTAAGTTAAGCCTTATTAAAAGGGGAAGACCTTAATAGCACGAATAGCTATTCCGAGTTAAACTCTATAGAAGATAAGGGGTAAAGGTTTATAATATTAATAAGATAAAGCTACTTTTTAAAATTAAGGAAGCGTTGTTTTTAGTAATAATTTAGTAAGACTATCTACGACTTGTTAATTTAAGGGATAAAATCGATGGAAAAAATATTTTAAAGGAATTCCTACCTAGCTTAGTAGTTATAGATTTTAACGTGCTTTCAGGCTGTTTTAATCTTAAGGATTTTAAAAGTAATAAGGCATATAGTCTATTTAATATTACAGAAAATCGTAGGGATTCGAATATTCAGTTTAAGGGAGATACTAAAAAAGAGGTATAAAATTAAGATAAGTTCTTTTACTTTATTGAAAAGAGCTAAAAGCTCTACTTCTATAAAAGGAGTGTAAATATATATTGCCTCTTAGTAAACTAAGCGATAAGTACGTTAAAAAGGCTTATAACGTATCCTTAATGAGATTTTCTAGTCTTAAAGTCGTTTGCGAAAGCTATATCCGTATATATAAGTAGCTTTAAGTCTTTAGTATTAGAAAATTCAATGCTAAAATAGCTTAAGGAATAAAAGTAGGAAATCAGAGACTTTACTAGCTATATATATTGCTAGGAGGGATTTTATAGAAATCCCGCGAGGGTATTTAAGGCTTTAAAGATATCCGGTCTTATACATTTTGCTAAAAATTTAATAAATCCTATAAGAGATTAGTAGTAGTGGATTTCTTTATTAAATATAGTAGCTATATCTTTCTTTAAGGTCTTAAAAATAGGAAAAGGAGACTCTTTTAAAATAAAGAGGTCGAGGTTATATATATTATATATTTTATCGATATAAGTAAACTAGCTAATATATAGCTTTTTAAACTACCGGTCTTAGATAATAAGTAGTCTTAAGAAGACGTTAAGAGTGCCGTTATTAATTAAAGAATATGTCTTTTTAAGATAAGATATAAGGTCTTTAGCTTCCTTTTTATTTTCTTTGCGAAATATAATAATAATATCGTCGACGTAAAAAAAGGTAAGTATAGAATTAGCTATAAAAATATAAAGCTCCTTAAGCTACTATTAAAGCTATAAAGAAGTAAGTTAAAGAAAGCTTTTTTTACTAAAAAAGGGGTAACTATTAAAGTCCGTAAAGGGCTTTTACTAGCCGTAATATATATTTAGGTATCTTAAATCTATCCGAAAAATAGACGTACATCTCTTTATTAAGGTTTATATTTATAAACACGTTAATTATATAAAGGGATCGGGTCTTAAAGTCGAATTTTGCTACTATAGCTATAAAAATACGGAAATTCCTTACTACTAAAGTAGCTACGTAAGTTTTTTTATTATTATAAGGCTATAAGTCTCCGCGTACGTAAAGGCGGGCCTTAAATCTTTATAGATATCTATACGTATTAAATTTAGAAGTAAAAATCTAAGCTAAAGGCAAAGGTTAAGTAGTTGCTAAATGTTAAGGCGTATAATTAAAAAAGAAGGTCTTTCTTTTAAATAAGGATTTCTCCTTTACCTTTTCGGCTTCTTTAAATTCTTTACCGAATTAGTATATTGCTAGGTCTAACTAAAATCAAGGGAGGGGAGGTAAATCTTTACTATATATCTTCTTTTTCTAAAAAGCGTAGAAAGAAGCGTTAAATGCAGCTTATAAAAGCTGCGAGGAAGGGGGCGCTAAAGCGGTAAAGGCAGTATAATTCCCTATAAATCGGGAAGCTTAAGAGGGCTTGAAAAAAGGCTCTTATAAATCTAATATATCTTTTAGTATATCTTTCGCTATAAGAATATCGGTTATACCGTCGAAATTAATACTTTAAGGCGGGCGGCTTAAAAGCTTAATTTAAAAGATATTACGTATTTAGTTTTCATTTAGAAAATTATTATTAAAAAGCGCCTCTTAAGAGCTCTTTAATAGCTTACTTCGCATATTTAAAAAGGCGAAACTAAACTATAAAAATCGCGCTATAATTCTTTACCGCTAATTTCCTAGACTTATACTAAACCGATACGCTAATCGCCTTTTAGTTTAGCCTTAATAATTTCTTCTTTTTAGTAATTTACGCGGCCTTTAATAAGCTTATTATAAGGATAAGAATAAATAATAGCCTTTAGTTCCTTAATAACTACTTATACCTATAAAACTAAGAGGTCTTATAAGAAAAAGCTAAGTTAGCTATCGCCTATACTTAAGCCGCTATAAAGGATAGATATAATAAGAAATACCGCCTATTAGAATTTAAGCCCGGCGATTAAGTTTAGCTATAGCTTAATAAAGGCTACTATATTGCGGACGGTAAACTAATAAAGCTTTAAGAAAGACGCACTAAGCCGTTTAAAGTTACTGCTAAAGTAAAATAGCTTATATACTAGCTAGATATAAAAAGGTCCTTTAATATTTATTTAGTTATTTTAATAGTATAACTATGCTTAGCGGATAAGCTAGCTATATACTTAAAACTAATTTAAGATAAAGGGATACCTTACTTAAATAAGTAAGAAGTAAAACGAATCTTATAAAGCTATATAATAAAGAAAAGCGGTAAAAAGCTAAAAAAGGAGTTCCTCGTAGCTTAAAAAGGCTAGCTAAGCAGTTATAACTTATAGGTAAACGAAAAAGCGGTCTTCTCGCTAAAGATCGTAAAAGCCTTCGAAAAAGCATAAAAGGAGTTAGCTACTTAAGTAGTTCGGATAAAAGTATAACGCGCGGCCCTTATAACTTAATACGAAACTCTCTAACTAAGAGAATTAAGCGGTTAAGCTTAAGTATAAGACTTAAAAGCTATTATAGGTTATAAGAAACTATAACTTACTATACTTAAGGTAATTGGTTATTTTAATAATAATATACCGCCGTTTACTTTAAGTAATAAAGCCTTTTTAGCCTTATAGTATACTTATTTAAAATCTCTCCGCCGCTTACCCTCTCTCTTTTTCTTTCTTCCTTTTATAACTATATTTCCTTTTACCGCTAGCTATAGCCCGCTATACCTTACTTACTTTTATACGTATAACTTTCTTTACTTTAAGTTTATAATCCTTATACTCCTGTTTTAAGTCCCTTTATTATTTAACGTTTCTTATAGCTAAGACTAGCTATTCCGTAATTACCTTTTTAGCCCGCTTTCTTATAAGCCCTTATACTTTTAATATAAAGGATATAAGTAAGCGCTTAAGCTTTATAAAAATAAGGCGGCTATCCTTTATAGCCTTAAGTCCTTTAGTAAAAGTAAGAACCTTTAGGTTTAAGCTTTTATATAAACCTACCCCGCTTTTTATAGCCGCGCTTAAGCTAATAGATTTAACTTAAACTATAGTATTATAAAGGATAGCTTATACTACCCTCTTTAAATACTTAACTTAAATAACTCGCCTCCTAGCCTTATACTATAGCGTAGTTTAAATAGCCGGTTTCGCGGTAACTTAGCTATACCTTTTACTTAACTCTTACTATTTAAAAGCCCCCGCCGCTTATATATTTTTTAAGGTATAGCCGGAAATCTTTATTAACGGAATAACTAGCCGATACTTAATGCCTTTAAGTTAGCTAACCTCGCTATAGTCTTAAGATTTATAGTAGCCGCTATAGCTAGCCTAAACCCGCTTTAGCTAAACGATTAAAATAACGTTTATACTATCTTTAACTATATATTTAAGGCCTAGCTTAATTAGTTTATAGCTAGGTTTATAGCGGCGTCTTAAGCTACTATAGCTAAAACCCCGTCTCGCTTTATACGCGGTTTAGCCGTGCTATAAAATCCCCTTTTTAGCTTATAGCCGCTATAAGCCTTAAGGACCTATTTAGTCCCGCTTAATAAACGCTTTTTCCGCCCGCCGCTATGCTTAGCCCGGCTATATAAAGGCGTATAAGCGCCTTATTATAGTCTATCTACCGTCTTTCTTTAACTAAAGGAGATAGCGATAACTAGCCTCGCGATATATTTTGCCGCTTAATCCTATAAAAGCCGCTAGTAGTAATTAATACGATTCTTAATAAGCCTAGCTTTATAAGCCTATACTCTAGCGATAAGATTATAATAATTAAGAGTTTCCGCTTAGCTATAAACTATACTAAGTTTTACTTATAGGCCTGCGAAGAGTCTAAACGTAACTTAACTTTAACTTAAGTAATAAAATTCCTAAGCTTTAATATCCGCTTTATCGGCCGTACTAATTACGCGATTTATATTCTCGCTCTTAAGGCCTTTTTTATATAAAGGTTCTTAAAAACTATTAAGTATATCTAAAACCTTAAGAGCGATAAGTTAAGCACTAAAGCTATTAAGGACCTTATTACCCGCTTTTAAGCGGAAATATAAACGTTCGATACCCCAGTGCTAATTATACCTATTAATATTAGCGGGATAGCTTACCCTTACCTTAATACTTTCTTAGTAACTAAACGCGCGTTAGTTAATAAAAAGGCGTAAGTAGTAGCGCCGCGTAAAAAGGATAATAAGTTAAAAAGCCTAGCGATAAAAAGCGGGGGATAACTATAATAGCTATAGTAAGTAAAATATAATATCTTACTTATAAGCGGCCTATAAAGCTAGTAAGTAATATAGGAAATTTATCGGAGGATTAAAAAAACGGTATAAAAAAGTAAGTAAGATAATAATATAAGATAAGGCTTAAATAAAGCTAGTCTCTTATAATATATCCCGCCGGGGAATTTAAGTATTCCTTAGCGCGGAGACTCCTTATTACTTAATAAGTGCTTAAACGCACGCTTTAAAAAAGAGTCGGAAAATTTTACTATAAGTTTTAGCTAAACGCGCTAATCGCCTTAATAAAAATAAAGATATATAACTAAATAAGAGGTAAGGATTTATAATAAAAGCCGCTTATTAACTATCTTAAGCTACTTAACTACTATTAGCTAAGTAAGCTTAAAAACCTTTAAAAGGATAAGGATAGCGCACTATTAATATAGTATAAAGACGCTATTATAAAGCTATTACTTAGCGCCCCCTTTACTTTATTCTTACTTTAAACTAATAAGGATATCGGCTTTTCTTTCTTACTTAAGGGAGTTATTATAGAATCTAGACGGCTACGCCCGGACTCCTTACTTTACTTTTAAGGAGCTTTATAAAACCCCGCAATAAGAACGCTTAAAGCACGCACTATAAAGGCTCGCTTAAGGAGATACGATAAATATTACTAATTAAACCCCGCTAAGGTTTTTAAGATATAACTACGGAAGGTTAAGAGCCTACTTAACTATAGTTTACGATATCTTTAACTATAAAAGATATTATAAAAACTATTAAGCGGATTCCGCCGGTATCTTTAAGGGATTTCTAAGGATTTTCGCGGGATATCTTAATTATAGTTCGACCCGTTTTTAACTATAAAAGCACCTTAAAAGATATAAAATAAACCTTATTACGATTTTTAAGAGATATTTAAGGATATTTAAGGGATTTCCCTAACTATAGTCTATAGTGTTTTTAACTAAGCTTATATTTAGTTTATTAAGCGATTTTATAAGGATATTTATAGTTTATCTACGTACTATAAATAGTATAGTAAAAGATCCTTAAAATTAGCTTAAAGAACTAAGTATAAAGTAGCTAGCTATATCTTTAAAAATAAATAAGCTTTTTACTATTTCTAAACCCTTATATACGTTTATATATAGTAATTAGTCCGTTATACTAGCTTAACCGGCGGTAATTAGTCCGTAGTACCGGCCTTAACTAGTAGTAATTAGTTTATAGTACCGGCCTTAACTAGTAGTAATTAGTCCGCGCCTTATCCCCTTATCCTTATGCCGTAAAGCGTAGTAATAATTAGCTTGCTTTAAAGCAGCTATAAGCTTTTCTTTAATAAGAATTACTTATATTTTAATAGTCTATAAGGTGTAATTAAAATTACTCTTTAACTTAGAAAACTCGTATTTTTTCTAGCTTACTATTCTATATATCTTTAGTAAGTTAGAATAGGTAAGTAAAGAAAGGTTGATTTTTAACCTAAGAAAGGTCGAAAGATAAAAGAAGTCGGTAAGGATTAGTAACGAAAATTCTAAGCAAACTCTTAAAGAAGAGAAGGGTCTTAATAAAGAAGAGGGAATTTTAAGAGAATTTTATATAGATAAGGGGATTTCTAAAGATTTTTCTAAAAAGGGAAAGAGATTAAAGGAAGTAATTAAGGTTAAGATATCTTTAGGTACAAATTCTAAAAGATTTAGTAGTTTAATTAATGTTAAACTTAAAGGTAAGTTAAACGGGTGATTAAGAAAAGTAGTTGTATTATTTTCGGAATTTTCTAAAGCTAGTTAAAGGAGCAATTAATTTCCTAGTATAGTAAGCTAAGCCGGGCTTATAATCTATTAAAGGTTAGAGCAGCAGCAGAATTGTGGGGAAATAAGGAGATTACGTAATAGCATATAATAAAGGAGTTAATATTATATAAGGTAGGATTGAGCTAGAATTAATTAATAAAGAATTAAGTGCGTAAGTGCTTATAGAATCTTTAGCTATTTAGTAGCGGGAGATTCGCCTTTTATAGACAAATATAAGGGAACGGAGTTATATATCCGGACCGGCCTTCGGGCGGTCTTAAAGCCTAAGGAATGTTGATTTTAAAGCATTTTACCCTATAGCTATATGTTCCTTCTTTATGCGGCAATTCGTATTAAGAGTAAGTTAAGGTTAGCTTAAGTCTAAGCAGATCCTTATTTTATCTAGCTACCCTAACCTCCTTAGTTCTATATATAACGTTATAGATATCGTATAAGGACGTAAGGACTTATAAAATAACGAGCCGAAGCTAGGCTATTTAATGCGGGGTTTTGTATAATTTTTACACCCTCTTATACTTAGCTAATTAAGTAAGGATTAAATAGCTGATTTATTAAAGTAGTAAATTCACTCTCTTATAGATCTTTAAAATACTATTCCGCCGCGCTTCTTTAAAGAAAAGAGGGCAATTAAATAGCTAATTTATTTATATAAGCCTTGCTTTTATTAGCGTTTTAGCGGATAAAGTTAATAAAACGGTCTACTTCTTAAAATATACTAGCCTTATTATCTTTTTAAACTTTATTAAAAAATACTTTTAGCGGTCTTAATAAGTTAAAGCTCCTTATATCCTCGGTTTATAGTTAAGGTTTTTTTTAAGGCTTAGTAAATATATCTTTTTTTCTTAGTACTTAAAGGAGACTAAGCAATTATTCGTTTAATATTACTATTATTCTTAATAAAAGGCTTAAGGCTATACTTAGTCTTAATATCTTTATACTAAGTATAGATAGGTTTAGCTTATTAAAGGTATAACTTATCGCGTTTTTATCGCTTATTATTAAGGTCTTAGTCTTAATACTTTTATTAAGTACTTAACCTTTCGTTTTATATATATCTTAAAATCCGGTATACTATAAGGCCTTTAGCGTAAAAGGCTTATTTTTATTAATTAAAAGTCTTAAAAACGCCTTAATTAATACGGCTATAGTAAATAAGGCTAAATAGTAGTACTAAACTAAGAAATTACTAAATATTCTTAAAGGCGGATTTTTAGTTAAGGCTTATAAACTAAACTTTATTAGCAGTATATAGTAAAAATATCCGCTAAGCTTATCGTTTTAAGAAAAAAGTAGCTTTATTATAAGCTTAATTTAAAGGGTATTTAGTAAGTAAAAAGCTAAAAGGTTTTAAAGTTAGCTTATCCTTACTTCTTTTATTTAAAGGATAATCGATTTATTTAAGTAATACTAAATTTAGTTTACTTAGTTATATAAGTTTTATCGTTTTATAGTTTATTCTTTATTAGTATTTTAAAAGCGGATTACCTTTTAAAAGATAGTAGTCTTAGCTTAACTAAGCGGGACTTATTTTATATCTTATTTAACTTTATAGGCTATCGCGATATAATAACTTAAAAAAAGTAAAGGAGATTATTAAATTAGTATACTTAATAAGCCGCGGCCTTTTTTACTTATATAACTTACTTATCTTAAAGTTTTATTATAAGCGTATTAAGGAAAAGGTACTTATTATAAAGGTTAGACTTAAAGGCTAATAAGAGCTTCTTATAAAAAAATATGATTTAATATTTCACGTTTTATAAGATAAGTACTTATTTATATAATATAGTCGCTTTTAGCTTAGCGGATATTTAAGGGATTTCCGTTTAAATAAGTAAGAATTGCTACTATTTACTATACCTTATAGTATAAAGATAAGGAGAAAAGGCGCGGATTAATTACCGCTAATAAAGGCCGGTACAAAAAACTAATTACCGCTAGTTAAGCTAATATAATAAACTAATTACTATATATAAATATATATAAAGGTTTATAAATAGTAAAAAGCTTATCTTTTTCTTTAAGGTATAGCTAGCTACTTTATACTTCGTTCTTTAAGCTAATTTTAAGGATCTTTAACTATACTATCTTACTATTTATAATTAATATATAAAGAAACTATAAATATTCTTATAAAATTACTTAATAAACTAAGTATAAGCTTAGTTAGAAATGTTATAAATTATAGTTAAGGAAATCCCTTTAATATCCTTAAATATCTCTTAAAAATCGCGGTAAATTTTATCTTATGTTTTTAAGGTGCTTTTATAGTTAAAAACAAGCTAATTTATAATTAAGATATCTTATAAAAATCCTTAAATATCCCTTAAAGATACTAATAGAATCTATTTAATAGTTTTTATAGTATCTTTTATAGTTAAAAACGTTATAAACTATAATCGGATAAGCTTTTAAGTATTTATAGTTATATCTTAAAAACCTTAGTAGGGTCCGATTAATAATATCCGTTATATCTCCTTAAGCGAGCCTTTATAGCGCGTGCTTTAAGCGTTCTTATTGCGGGGTTTTATAAGGCTCTTTAAGAGTAAAGTAAGGAGTTTAAGCGTGGCCGTTTAAATTTTATAATAATCCGGGTTTTCTAAGGATTTAAAATCTCAATAAAGATTTACGGAAGGAGATTTATATTTCTTAGCTTTATAAAAGGCGTTTTTAACTTAGGCTTTATTATAAAGGATAGTAAGGAATTCGTAAATTGTTTTTTAGATTTCCTTATTTAGTCTTTAGCCGTTTAATTATATTTTTTCGTTATAATAAAAATAGTCTGCGTAATAATACTGTTTTTTTAAAGGTAAAAAGGTAATAAAGGGGCCGAAAAAGAAAGGTTTTTCGAAAAGTAGGCTTAAAAAGCAATAAAGAAGGTAGATTTTGATTTCTTTATTAATTTCGTAACTTATTGCCTTTTAAAAATCTTTAAACTTTCGATGCCGTTTAAAAAGGTCTCTTACTACCCGTTTTTATCTTATTTCGCTTCGTAGTCTATTTAGTTAATTTAATTATTAGTAAAGGAGCTATTAAGGCTAGAAATAGCCTTTAAAAGGCTTTATATAAAGCGTAGGCCTTATGCTTTTAAAAGCTTTGTTCTTCTTATATTTATAAAGGCCTTTTGCTAATTTATAATTTAAGTTACTAGGTTAGTTCGATCCGGTAAAGATAAAATCCTTTAAAAAATTATAAGGACTTCTTTTTCCTTATTCTATAAAAGGGGCTATACCCGTCTTTATAATAAGGAAAGCTTAGTAAGTACGTTGTAAATATTAATAATTATAGAATAATAATTTCTGATATTTTTTATAATATATTGCTATAAAGTAAAAAGAGCCTTTTATTAGTCTTTATTGCTTTATAAATTAGTTTGATACTTTAAGTAATGGAACTCTTAGGTTTTTAAATTATTAATAGAAAGGTTAGTAATTTCCTTTACTTAAGAATTTACCTATAAGACTAAGGGTTCTTTAAGAAGCCGCAAAAAGGGCTTTTTAAAGGTAACCGAAAGATCGATTTAATCCTAAATTCTATAAGAAGTAGCGTATTTCTAGATCGTTAAAATTTAACGCTCTTAATTAAAAGAGCCGTTTAAAGCGGTCCCCTTTAAAGAGCTTATAAATTCTATTATTTTAGTAAAGAGGGAAAATAAGGCGGCTTAAATAAAGGTGCTTTTATTAGTAATTTTTCGTAAGAAGAGCGTTTTTTACTCTTAAAAGGCGTAATCGACTAATAAGGGCATAATAAAATAAGGGTACCGCAATAACTGATTTTTTCTCTTATACGTAGTAAAAGAGATCTAGGCTTATATCTCTTAAATGTAAAAAAGACCTATTTAAGGCATTTAATAAGAGAGTAATTATATAAAAAGAATTAGCTTATAGATAAAAGGTAGGAATAAGTAACTAAATAGTAAAGCTCTTATTTTATTATTTTAGTAGCTATTTAATAGCTTATATATAATCAGGAGTGATTTAGAATAAGCAAGGCAATAATAAATAGTTTAACAAATAATTACGAATAATAAATAGTCCTTGTTAAAGAGGAGGTTTATAGAAGGTCTGTATACTAAAAAATAAAATAGCTTTTTGTCTATACGTAGCTAAAAAATTAGGGGAAGCCTTAAGGAGGCTGAAATTAATAGAAGCCTTAAAAAGGCTTGTGCTAAGAAGCCTTAAGGAGGCTTGTACTGCTACTACTACTACTACTACTACTACTACTACTATTATTATTATTATTGCTACTATATTAAGGAATAAATATAATATTTAGGCCGAACTTAGGCTAAGTTTAAATAATGTCTTATATAACTTTAGCTATATATTAGCTTAACTTTAAAGTATTTACTATAATATAACTATAGCTTTTTTAAAGTATAGCCCGTAATAGTAATATAGTAAAGTTCTTTTATAATTATTAAAAGACTTACTTTATATTTCTTAGATATATACTAGTAATTTTCTTATTATAAGATAAAAACTTAAGTTATAGTAAGTTTTACGCTTTGTTTTATAATGTTTAGTATATAGTATTACGTTGCGTTATATGTTTTTAATTAATACTTAAGACTTTTTTTACTTAAAGCGTTTATAAATTTTAATAAATTTTAGTAAATTTTAATAAATAAGCTATCTTTAAATATATTATTAGTTATCTTTTAATATTAATTAATTAGATTTTTAAAGATATATAAATTATATACTTTATAATAACTTTTCTATACTATTTTAAGTTATAAGCTATTTAATACTTTAAAGCGCTTTAAAGACTAAAATTAATACTAAAGGTTATTAAAAAAAAGCTTTAGTTTATAAGGCGGTATATAAATTTACTTATAAAAGTATAAAAGTTATAAGTCTTTTTAGATAAGATGTTAATTATATAAAAAGGAAAAAAGCGCGAAAAATAAGTATTTTATAAATATATATATTATTTATTAAACTACTTTCTTTTAATAACTAACTTAGCTTAAAGTAAAAAACTCTTTTAGCTTAATATATAGCTTTAAGGTAAGCTATAAAGAGATACTTAAATATTTTTAGCTATATTCTTATAAAAAAGATAAACTCTTTTAGTAGCTTTTAATAAAGACTTTAAATTAGCTTATAAAGGCATTTTTAAGTATATTATTAAGGAAACTTTTATTAACTACCTTTTAATAATCTTAAAATTAAGTTATACTTTTATTTAAAATAACGCTTTTATATATAAGCCGCCTTATATAAAGCTAGTTACGCTTTTTCCTTAAAAAGAATAAGGTTTAATTAGTTTACTAGCCGCTATATTTACTAGATTTAAATCCTATTAAAAATATATAGAAAATTTTAAAATAACAGATCTATAAGCAATATCTAATTCTTTTATTATTATTAAGCAACTTTTATATAAAAAATCTACTTTGCCGGGCTATTAAAAAGGTTTAAGAAGAAGTTAAAGTTCAGGTAATAAAAAACTTTATTATATTTATACTACGAAGACTTTAAGTAGTAATTAATAATAATAAGCAGTATATAAAATACTAAAAAATATTTCTTAGATACTTTTTATTTATTTTTTATCTATTAATATTTTTTATATTGTTTATATTGTTCATTATAGTAAGAAAGAAAGGATCTTAGTTATAGTGTAATAACTTATATACGTACTGCGATACCTATATCGTCGTCACTTTTGGCCGGTCACTATATATGATCCACACCCTGGGCAAGTTCTCTCTATCACCCTATCTTAGCGCATTCAGTCCTCGAAAAGTCTCCGTCTCCACTAGCGCGGCTCACAGCATTTGCCGCATCCGCAACCTCACCAACCAGTCATTTCACTGCATCGCGGCGCCCAAGAAGCAAGCTTCCAACTGCTCAAGAGCCTCAATTGACCCCATCACGCTACCCGGCCTCGCTTCCCATCTGAGAGGAGCCTTTTCTCTCTCTCTCCCTTCCACGCATCATTTGACCTGTCGGGCACCTTGACGCGGATTCGTTGCTTCTCACCATGCGCCCGGATACGAGAAGCACAGTCGACCGACTCGACAGGCCGAGTGCATACTACCAAAGCAGGGTGCGTCTCCCATCTGATCCTGGCATCGCGATGTGATTGAGAGGCTCACTCCGTCTGCAGAACAAGCGGAGACGCGACCGCGACGACGACGCCGTCGAGGAAAACTCGGAGCCTGCCGTTGATCCCCTCGCAGACGCCACGACCCTTTACGTCGGCAACCTGTTTGTGCCCTCCTCACGCCCTGCGCCGTGTGCGGCCGTCCAAGCTTACCTCTTTGCTCCTACGCCGCAGTTCATTCTACACAACCGAGGAGCAAGTCTACGAGCTCTTCTCCAAGTGCGGCGAGATCAAGCGTCTCGTCATGGGCCTCGACCGCTTCCAAAAGACGCCCTGCGGCTTCTGCTTTGTCGAGTACTACACTCACCAGGACGCACTCGACTGTATGAAGTACATTGGCGGCACCAAGCTCGACGAGCGGATCGTCCGCACCGACCTGGACCCGGGTTTCGAGGAGGGCCGCCAGTACGGCCGTGGCAAGTCGGGCGGCCAGGTGCGCGACGAGTACCGCGAGGACTTTGATGAGGGGCGCGGCGGAGTCGGCAGGGCGATACAGACGGAGAGGCTGAGAGAATATGACGAGGAGGGACGATACCTGCGCTAGACACCCCGTGTCTGGGGTCTTGAGAGCGAGAAATTGATACCTAGCAAAGGGAGCAGCAAGTGGAGGCGTGAGCACGCACATCGGGTTGCCTGGGAGCAGGTTTGTCCCTGCAGCCCGATGTGGTGAATGAAGCATTGGAAATATTGGTAGTATAGATGATGAGCTAGCCATACCGCCACAAGAGCAGCTTTTCCCTTGGACTCGGCATTCCCAAAGCGCTCGATATCCTTCACCTCGAATCCTTGGATGCCCCCAGGGTGTTGTTCTATGTGTACACGAGGCCGGTGTTCTCGTTCGATCCGGCCTCCGCAAAGCATTGTTTCCGACACGCAAATGCAATGGCTTCTGCGCGTGTCGCCACGGCCGTCGCCGTCCCACGTAGTGCCGCCTCAATAACCGGGGGGGTTGAGTCTTTGCGAAACCCTCGTCCACTTGGGCAGCTCTGCGAGATGCACATTAGCCATTGCAGCCCGAGCTTCGGGGGAAAGCTCGGTTGAACCCACTGTGAATGCCCTTGCGATATCTCTTGGCCTTGCGGTCAAACATGGTGTACTTGTCGCGCGGCAGCATCTCGGCCTCTGTGGGCATCTCGGCCTTCCACCGCTCCAGCGCCTCGAGCGTCTGCCCCTGCCTGGCGAGGGCGGCATCGACGGTCGCGACCACATCGTCGACGGCCCGTAGCCGCAGCCGGTGCCGTCGCTTCTGGAACTTGGACAACCGCCAGGGAATCTTCCACAGCAGGCCGCCCGACAGGGGGTTGGTGATGCGAAAGGGACCAAACATGGCGCTTGCGACGGTTGGCGCCCAGATGGACACGGCTAGTCTTGGCGAGGTGTTCGGTGCCGTGTCAGGAAGGCGATGTTTTGCCCGCGCTGGGAATTGGAGTCGAGGTCGATGTCGAGGCGATGCATCGAATAAAATGCGCCTTGTACGGCGGTTAGTGGAGCGGAACATTATAACGTCCGGTTGGTGCCCCCCCAAAGAGCGGTGGGGCAGCATCCATCCCAACAGTCCAGGGGCCCAGCCCAGTTCACTCTCTTCGCCTGGCGGACAAGCTAGAAGCCATCACTCTCTTCCAATCGGGGACTCTGCACGACGACCCGGCAGCAGGCTCCCATCTATTCACTGTCGCAGATGCCTCCTTAGGCGCAGCAGTAGCAAGTCGAGAGTGGCGCGCGCGGCATCAACGGGCCAGCAGTAGCAGCAGCCGCAGTCGCGGCCATGAGCTACTACTTTGCCATTGTCGGCGCCCAGGACAACCCGCTCTTCGAGTATGAGTTTGGCACCTCGAAGCAGGGCGGCGATGGCCAGTCGCGCTTCTCGGACCAGCTGCGCCATCTCAACCAGTTCATCCTGCACTCGAGCCTCGACATTGCCGAGGAGGTCCAATGGGGCCACGGCCAGATGTGAGTGAGCCTTTATCCCAGTGCCATGCCCGCCTCCTTCTCGTCTTGTCTCTTCATTCCAAGAGGGGAGAGAGAGAGAGGGATGCATGTTATTTGGAGACACTGACGAGCAGCCCGCGCCGCTGAGGCGAGGACGACACGCAGGTATCTCAAGTGCATCGACAAGTTCTTCAACAACTACATCTCGTGCTTCGTCACCGGCGCAAACGTAAAGTTCCTGCTGCTGCACCAGCCCTCGGCCCCGTCATCCGGCCCCTCGTCCTCGCGCTCCTCGACGGCCATCGGCGCCAACCCCACCAGCCCGGCCACCGAGGAGGCCATCAAGATGTTCTTCGCAGAGGTGTACGAGAACTGGGTCAAGGCCGTCATGAGCCCTTTTTACAAGGCAAACTCTGAGGTTGGCAGTCCCGTCTTTCGCGCGCGCGTCGCCGCCGCGGGCCGAAAGTATCTGTGAAGCAGGGGTGGGGGACAAGGACGGGGCACCATGGATGGAATACCCAAGCTCGAACATTTGGTAGGGCCCTGTTCGTGCCCAAACTCACAGCTCCCATTGTTTGTTGTCGCAACAGGCTCTAGGCAGGATTAACGCTACTTGTTGACGCGAGTCAGAGGCTGCGCCTCACGAGGCAGCAAACGGTCAAGTAAGTCGTTCAGCGGTCACCATTCAATAGTAGCAGATAGAATCGATCTCTCACGACAGTCCGCTCCTCCCATCCCGATCCCCCAAACGCCGTAAAGAAAGGTGGGTTCGTGTACAAAACCGTGCCATGCTATCACACAAACAAAGCACCCGGCTGCCCACGCGTCACGCGCTCTAACCACCGAAACCGTAGAGGGTGCGGCCCTGGCGCTTCAGGGCATAGACGACGTCGAGCGACGTGACCGTCTTGCGCTTGGCGTGCTCTGTGTAGGTGACGGCGTCGCGGATGACGCCTTCGAGGAAGCTCTTCAGAACACCGCGCGTCTCCTCGTATATCACTAGAGGCAGGAGTGGTTATTCGGGGAATCGCATAGGATGGGGGGGACTGTTTGCGAGCACGAGGCTACTCACTGGCAGAGATACGCTTGACACCACCACGGCGAGCCAGACGGCGGATGGCGGGCTTGGTGATGCCCTGGATGTTGTCTCGTAGAATCTTGCGGTGACGCTTGGCACCGCCCTTGCCGAGGCCCTTGCCGCCTTTGCCGCCTGAAGAGACAAAAAGGTTAGCAGCCATCACCACCCGATGACCAACGACACCACCAGCCCACGAGACCGGAGTGCGGGGAAAAGAGAGTGCAACTTACGTCCAGTCATGGTGATGGAAGTAAAGTGGTGTTAAGGATCAAAAAGTCGCGTCTTAATCGCGCGTGACGTCTGCTGCAGAACGAAGTGTGCGTGGAAGTCGAACGGAAGAGAGTGAGAGAGAGAGAT
>JAPEBW010001423.1:0-24544 GCA_027405785.1 Ophiocordyceps robertsii | reverse complement strand
CCCGCCAAATCCCCCCTTCGCCCTCTGCGCCCAAAGGCAAAAGGCTTCCACGCGTCGCACAGCCTTCTTTTCGTGCGCTGCGCAGGCTGGTGGCCCCGCCTGCTCCCAAGAGCCGACTCTTTTGAGACCCCCCGCCGCGGGCTGCCTCGCCTTGCTCCTGTTGCTCACCATGGCTGTCTCGATTGAGGAGCTCGATACCACGGTCCGCACCTTTTACGAAGGGCGCGGGGACCAGGTCAGTATTCTTCCTGTCTCTTCGACTCGCCGTGTTCCGTTGCTGACCTTATGTTCGTCTGCCCTCCAACAGCAAAAAGCCGCCCAAGCCGCATTGAACCAGGTAAAGAAAGACCCCTCCCCCGCCCGCCACCTGTCTTACGCCCCGTGCCTATCGCAGCGGCGATCATCGGCGGCTGAACATGGCTAACGTCCGTGGTTACCACAGTTCAAGGAAGACCCCGACGCTTGGCTCATGGTCGACAAGATCCTCTCAGACGCGCAGTATCCGCAAACAAAGTGTATGCCACCCCCATGAATCCAACCCCCCCGGTGAAGGCGAATGAAGCTCACAACCCTAAGACCTGGGTCTGCAGGTTCTTGATCATGTCATTTCTACGAGGTGGAAGGTCCTGCCGAGGGATCAGTGCCAGGGTCAGTTCTTGTCCGCCCCCTGAAGCGCGCGCTCACGGCTGATTCTTTGCCGCAGGTATCCGAAACTTCATCGTCCAATTCATTATCCAGAGCTCGAGCTCCGAAGAGGCCCTGAGGGGCAACAAGACCTTGCTCAACAAGCTCAACCTCGTCCTCATTTCCGTCCTCAAGCAGGAATGGCCGCACAACTGGCCTACCTTCATCAACGAGATCATTTCGTCCTGCCACGCGAACCTCTCCATCTGCGAGAACAACATGATCATTCTGCGCCTACTGTCCGAAGAAGTCTTTGACTACTCGGCCGAGCAGATGACGTCGACAAAGACGAGAAACCTCAAGCAGACCATGTGCGCCGAGTTTTCCCAGATCTTCCAGCTTTGCCAGGAGGTCCTCACCACGGCCGACCAGTCCAGTCTGATCAAGGCGACGCTCGAAACCCTCCTTCGCTTCTGCAACTGGATTCCCCTCGGCTACATCTTCGAGACCCCCCTCATCGACACGCTTCGCACCCGCTTCTTGTCGGTGCCCGAGTTCCGAAACATCACCCTGCAGTGCCTGACGGAGATTGGTGGCCTGCAGACTGGAGGATCTGGCCAGTCCAACTCGTACGATGAACAACTTATCAAGATGTTCACCGAGGTCCTCACCACCATTGCCGACATCATTCCCGTCTCTCTCGACCTCAAAAGTACCTACCCAAGTAGCAACTCGCGAGACCAAGAGTTCGTCCAGAACCTGGCCCTCTTCCTTTCCAACTTCTTTGGCATGCACCTTAATGTAAGCTCCCGGAATCCTGCAATCCATGACAAGTCAAAGGATTTGACTGACAGTCCGCAGCTCATCGAAAACCTCCCCAACCGAGATTATCTTCTGCATGGGCACTACTACCTCATCCGGATATCCCAAATCGACGATCGCGAGATTTTCAAGATTTGCCTCGACTACTGGCTCAAGCTGGTCCAGGAGCTTTACGAGGAGATGCAGCAGCTGCCGATCACCGACTTGAATCCGCTCATGGCGGTTGGTGGCGGCATGTCTGGCAGCGGTGCGCCCAATCCTTCGCTGCTCATGAACTACCCGTTGCGAAAGCACAAGTACAACGAAGTCCTTTCGAACCTGCGAGTCGTCATGATTGAGCGCATGGTCCGTCCGGAGGAGGTTTTGATTGTCGAGAATGACGAGGGAGAAATAGTGCGCGAGTTCGTCAAGGAAAGCGATACTGTGCAGCTGTACAAGACGATCAGGGAATGCCTGGTCTACCTCACCCATCTCGACGTGGTTGACACGGAGAACATCATGACGGAAAAGCTGGCCCGTCAGGTGGATGGCACGGAGTGGTCGTGGCACAACTGCAACGTTCTTTGCTGGGCCATTGGATCCATCTCGCTCGCCATGAACGAGGACACGGAGAAGCGCTTCCTGGTCACGGTCATCAAGGACCTCCTAGGCCTCACTGAGATGAAGCGGGGCAAAGACAATAAGGCCGTTGTCGCCAGCAACATCATGTACATTGTCGGGCAGTATCCGCGGTTCCTCAAGGCCCATTGGAAGTTTCTTAAGACGGTCGTCAACAAGCTCTTTGAGTTTATGCATGAGTCGCACGAAGGTAAGGACGGGCTCATCGCACGCCGGCCTTCAGAACGTCCCGGCTAATTTGCGCGACAGGTGTCCAGGACATGGCCTGCGACACGTTCATCAAAATCGCCCGCCAATGTCGCCGGCATTTCGTTGCGCTCCAGCCCAGCGAGCAGGAACCTTTCATCGAAGAGATTGTCCGAAATATGGGCAAAATCACGTGTGATCTCACCCCCCAGCAGGTCCATACCTTTTACGAGGCATGCGGCTACATGGTGGCTGCGCAGGGCAACAAGCATCAACAGGAGAGACTGCTTGCAGACCTGATGAGCATTCCGAACGCTGCCTGGGATGAGATAATCAAGCAGGCGACCATGAACCCGTCGATCCTGCAAGACGCGGAGACGATCAAGGTCATTGGCAACATCATGAAGACCAATGTGTCGGCATGCACCTCTATTGGGTCGTACTTTTTTCCTCAGATTGGCCGCATCTATCACGATATGCTTCAGATGTATCGCGCAACGAGCACCCTCATTTCGGAGGCCGTCGCACGAGATGGTACGTTGTCCGTGTGTCGCTGAGTCGGGACTTGGCTAACAATCAAACCCCCAGGCGAGCTGGCGACGAAGATGCCCAAAGTCCGGGGCTTGCGCACGATCAAAAAGGAGATCTTGAAGCTCATCGAGACGTACGTCGAAAAAGCCGAGGATCTGCATGCCATTCGCGCCCAGATGGTGCCCCCTCTACTGGACTCGGTCCTGGTCGACTACAACCGCAACGTGCCGGGCGCGCGCGATGCAGAGGTTCTGAAGGCCATGTCGGCCATCATCACCAAGTTATCCGTATGTTGCCTTGCGAACCAGGACACCAAACTTGTCATGCTAACACTGGCACGCCAGGCCTTGATGGAAGACCAAGTCCCCACAATCATGGAAAACGTTTTTGAATGTACGCTCGAAATGATCAACAAGGACTTTTCCGAGTTTCCGGAGCACCGTGTCGAGTTTTTCAATCTCTTGCGGGCCATCAACCTTCATTGCTTCCCAGGTAAGCCGCGCGCGCCCATGACAAGTCGGACAGCCGCTAATGGACCAACTCAGCCCTCTTGAAGCTGGATAACAACCAGTTCAAGTTCGTCATTGACTCGTGCTCGTGGGCCTTCAAGCACGACAACCGAGACGTCGAAGCGGCCGGCCTAAACATGTGCCTGGAGCTCATCAACAACATTGCCGACAAGACGGACGTCGCCACTGCCAATGCCTTTTTTCAACGTTTCTTCGTCACCATTCTGCAGGACGTGCTGTTCGTCGTCACCGACAACGACCACAAGGCTGGATTCAAGACGCAATCGATGCTGTTGATGAAGCTATTTCACTTTATCCATCCCGCCGACGGGTCGCAGCCCAAGATTCAAGGCCCAATCTACTCGCCTGACCAGGCCCAGGCCGGCACCAGCAACAAGGAGTTCTTGGGCAGCTCGGTCGCGACGCTCCTCCGTAACGCCTTTCCCAACCTGCAGCCGTAAGTGTGCAGTTTCCCCTCTGCGCTCCGGCCTTGGGTGCTAACAGTTCGCAAATAGGGCGCAAGTGACGAGCTTCGTCGAGGGCCTCTTCAGCCTCAACACGCAATACGACAAGTTTCGCCTCAACCTCCGAGACTTTCTGATCTCGCTCAAGGAGTTCGCAGGGGATAATGCAGAGCTTTTCATCGTCGAAAAGGAACAACAGGAGCGCGACGCCAAGACTGCCGACATGGAACGGCGACAGAAGGTCGGGGGTCTCCTCAAGCCATCCGAACTCGACGACGAGCTGTGACTGCGCCAAGAATTGCGAACAGAGTTTGCGTCGCGGCGTGAGGTGGGCAGTCCCGCTGCAACCGAGGGAAGCACAAATCACGGCGGGAACGGAGACGGCTGGGAGTTTTACGGCCTCTGAGCCCAGCCGCCCACGACGATTCTGGGAGACTACAGCTGCCGTCGAAATCAGCAATGATGTCGCATCAATTCTCTTACCGTAATGATACCAAGTTTAGATGGATCGTCGACCGCGGCGGCTTCGGACGAGAAGGCCTTGCCGGTGGTCGACACAGCATGAGAAAGGGCTCTCCTTGTCCTACTCTCAACTGGACACTGGCGGACATCTCGTGGGTGGTGAAATGGTGGAGGTCGTGTTGTGAAACCGACTCGTCTAGGGGATCGAGTTAGGTGATGGAGTATGGGCGACAATGGCAAAAAGAGCGGCGAGGTTGATGGATGGGACGAAGCGATGCAGGGATCTGATGATGGGGCATGTAGATTTCAGCAGACGCCACCAAACCGAAGAGGAATGGCAGACGGTGCCCCCGTCACGTTGAAAACCCAGATAGAAATCCACAGGATGTCAACCGTGTTGCAGAATGACCCGAAGACCATATCTGTGGACGACACTATGGAAAGAGGGAACTCTGGAAGATGATGATAGTGTCTAACTAGCTAGGAAGGAATGTGTGTGCGAGGGATGCCCTTATATATATATAGCTAACCCCTATAAATAAGGGCTAAGGCTACGCCTAGGGCTCTCGTAGTAAAATAGGTATAGGGCCTTAACGTTTACACTCCTTATATTTATAATACCTCCCCTTAGCTATATATAAGGCATATATATATATAAGGCCTTATAATATAGCTTTTCCTTTATATATTACTTTTACTTTAGTGTTTTTTAATTTAATTAATTATAACTAGCTATTTTACTTATATAATACTTTATTTATATATAAAGCCTTTTAAAGCTTTATTTAGCCGCCTTCTTTATTTTTAGCTACTAAATAAATTAGTTATGTTTTTCTTTTAAAAGGCCTTTTATAAAGCTATTTATAATTATTTTATTAGTTTATACTTATACTAGCTAAAAAAAGCCCTTATTAATATAGTAAGTAATTTATTTATAGCGGATATCGATATACTTAGTTTTAGCTAAGTTATTTTTATTTAGCACTATAAGCCTCGCGTTTTAGCTATTTATAAAGATTATAAATAAACTTAGCTATAGCTAGCTTAGCTTTATTAATAGCTAATATTGCTATATTATAGCTATAGTTATAAGCATAAGGTTTATAAACTCCGCTTTTATAAATAAGGTTATTATAATTATCTACCTTTTACTTTTTTAAAAAATAAGCTTATTACTAAGGAATATAACGTAGCTAGCTATAAAGTATTAAGTGCTTTAGTTATTAATAAAGAAGGTATTTATATATATACGGAGCTTAAGGTTTTTAATTAAGTATTTCCCTTTTATTACGACCTTATAATTTTAAGTGCCCTTAATATAACGCTATAGCGTCTTTATAATTGCTATATAGTTATATATTAAGTTACTACTAGCCTTAAAAAGCTTATTCGCTATATATATAATATTTAGCTAAGTGCTTATTAATAAGTAATTAAAGCTACCGGTTTAGCAAAGCTATTTTATTATATTTATTATAAGTTCTTAACTCTTTTAGTTATAAGAAACCTTAAGTCTTACTAGCTATAGCGTCTTTATAGCTTTAGTAACCTTTTAACCGAATTTCTTAAGGATTTTCTTAACGAACCTTATTTAATATATAAAAATTTTTCTTACTGCTTTATCCCGTTTAAATTAAATACCTAAGAATTCTTAAGGCTCGCCGAGCTACTTAGTCTTATATATCCCGGTTAAAATATCGGCCGCGGCCTTAATAGCCTTTTTAGTAAGTACCGCTATAATAAAATTATCTATATAAACGATTATAAGTATATTGCTTACTTTATAGCGAAGGATATACTTATTTACCTTAAGGCGCTTAAAGCTATATTTTTATAGGTTTATACTTACTTAATCGTACTATTACTTAAGCGAGCTTTTATAACTATATAAAGCTTTATTAAGCTTATAAACCTAGCTTATACTATCTTTAAGCTTATAAGACTATATAATAAAAGCCTCCTTTTATACTTTTATATATATTTAAGCGTAAATAATATTAAACTATTTTTATTTTAAGTTTTTAATTATAACTATTATTATAAATAGCTTTAATAAGGCTTAGTGCACTATTACTATATAAAGCTCTTTTATAAGCTTATTCTTTAAATCTTAGTTACTTTAAATAACTTAATAAGCCTTTATAAAAGGTTCTTTACTTTAAACTAGCTTTTTAAGATAAACTTATTTCTTATTAAAGACTTAAGCCCTTAGTAGTTTATAAATAAAGTTTTAAGTATTTTTTTACTTTAATTTATTAATTTCCTACCTTATTGCGGGTATTTAGCGGGTCTTATAGTTATCCCTATTAAAGGCTTATTTTTAAGTTATTAGTAATCCTTTTATAGCGGCGATTATTATACTAAACATAAAGAAGACTAATTAGTTACTTAAGTTATTAAATTAATCTTTTTTTTAGTAAATTACTTTAAGGGCTATTAATATACTTCGCTTAAATAAATCTTAGTATTAATCCGTTATAGTAAGCTTTTTCGTTAAAGCCCTTAATATAGTCCCTTAAAGCCTTTCTTTAACGGCTATTACTTAACTAATTTATTAGCGAGTTAGCTAATTATTAAGTTAGTATACCTTATTAGCTTATAGTATCTTAAGCGGTAAATCTATAAGTCTCTTACTATTAAGGTTTAGTATATAAGAAATTAAGCGTATCTTTAGCTATAAGGTCTTTAAGAAAGCCTTTAAGTAACCCGCACTTATAAAAGCCGTCCTTAAACTACTTTAAACCTTTATAATCTCTTTTAAGTATACTTTTAGTCTTTAAACTAAAGCATTTAATATTAAGATATTTATATTATTATCGCTTAGCTTTATTATTATTATTAGTAAGGAAAGGGTTTAATAAGAAGTTAATAGTACTAGCTATAAAGCTTATTACTACTTAAGGGGTAGTAGTAGTGCTACGCCTTACGGCGTAAGGATAAGGGGATAGGGCGCGGACTAATTACCGCTAATCGGGGCCGGTACTACGGACTAATTACCGCTAGTCAGGCTAGTATAACGGACTAATTACCGCACGTAAACATATATAGGGGTTTAAAAATAGTAAAAAGCTTATCTATTCTTAAAGGTATAACTAGCTACTTTATACTTAGTTCTTTAAGCTAATTTTAAGGATCTTTAACTATACTATCCGTAATACGTAAAATAAACTATAAATATCCTTATAAAATTGCTTAATACTAAGTATAAGCCCGGTTAAAAATACTATAAACTATAGTTAGGGAAATCCTTTAAATATCCTTAAATATCTCTTAAAAATCGCGGTAAGGTTTATCCTATATCTTCCGGGGTGCTTTTATAGTTAGAAACGGGTTAAACTATAATTAAGATATCCTATAGAAATCCTTAAAAATCCCTTAAAGATACTAGCGGAATCCGCTTAATAGTTTTTATAGTATCTCTTATAGTTAAAGACGTTATAAACTATAATTAAGTAGGCTCTTAACCCTTTATAGTTATATCCTAGAAACCTTAGCGGGGTCTAGCCGGTAATATTTATCGTATTTCCTTAAGCGAGCCTTCGTAGTGCGTGCTTTAAGCATTCTTATCGCGGGGTTTTATAAGGCTTCCTTAAAAGTAAAGTAAGGAGTCTAGGCGTAGCTATCTAAATTTTATAATAACTCCCTTAAGTAAGAAAAAAAAGCTAATATCCTTATTAGTTTAAAGTCAGGATAAAGTAAAGGGGGTGCTAAGTAATAGCTTTATAGTAGTATCTTTATACTGTATTAATAGTATACCGTCCTTATCCTTTTAATAGTTTTTTTCGGCCTATCCGGCTAATAGTAGCCGGGCAGCTTAAGATAGTTAGTAAGCGGCTTTATTATAAATCCTTACTTTATATTTAGTTATATAGCTTCGTTCTTATTAAAGCGATTAGTATGTTTAGCTAAAACTTATAGTAAAGTTTTTCCGACTCTTTTTTAAGGCGTATATTTAAGCCTTTACTAAGTAGTAAGAAGTCTCCGCGCCGGGGAATACTTAAGTTCCCCGGCGGGATATATTATAAAAGACTAGCTTTATTTAAGCCTTATCTTATATTATTATCTTACTTACCTTTTTTACGCTATTTTTAATCCTCCGCTAAGTCTCTTATTTTACTTACTAGCTTTATAGGCCGCTTATAAGCGAGATATTATATTTTACCTATTACCGCTATTATAGTTATCCCTTGCTCTTTATCGCTAGGCTTTCCGACTTATTATCCTTTTTATACGGTGCTACTACCTATACCTTTCCGCCGATTAATACGCGTCTAGCTACTAAAAAGGTATTAAGGTAAGGGTAAGCCGTCCCGCTAATATTAATAGGTATAGTAAGCACTAAGGTATTAAACGTCTATATTCCTACTTAAAAGTAAGTAATAAAGTCCTTAATAGCCTTAATACCTAACTCCTCGCTCTTAAGGTTCTAAACGTGCTTAATAATCTTAAAGAACCTCTATATAAAGGGGGCCTTAAAAGCGAGAATATAAAGCGCGTAGTTAGTATAGCTAATAAAGTAGATATTAAAGCTTAAGAACTTTATTACTTAAGTTAAAGTTAAGTTATATTTAAACTCTTCGCGGGCCTATAAGTAAAACTTAGCGTAGTTTATAGCTAGGTAGAAACTCTTAATTATTATAATTTTATCGCTAAAGTATAGGCCTATAAAGCTAAGTCTATTAAGGATTATATTAATTATTACTAGCGGCTCTTATAAGATTAAGCGGCGGAATATATTATAAGGCTAGTTATCGCTATCTCCTTTAATTAAGAAGGGACGGCGGATAAACTATAATAAGGCGCTTATACGCTTTTATATAGCTAGGCTAAGTATAGCAGTAAGTAAGAAGAGCGTTCGCTAAGTAAGACTAAATAGGTCTTTAAAGCCTATTATAGCTATAAGTTAAAAAGGGGATTTTATAGTATAAGCTAGACCGTATATAAAGCGAGATAGAGTTTCGGCTATAGTTGCTTAAGACGCCGCTATAAACCCGGCTATAAACTAGTTAAGCTAGGCCTTAAATATATAGTTAAGGATAGCGCGGACGTTATTTTAATCGTTTAGCTAAAGCGGGTTTTTGCTAGCTATAATAGCTACTATAAATCTTAAGACTATAGCGAGGTTAGCTAACCTTAAGGCATTAAGCATTAGCTAGTTATTCCGCTAATAAAGATTTCCGGCTATACCTTAAAAAATATATAGGTAGCGGGGGCTTTTAAACGGTAAGAGCTAAGCGGGAGGTATAGCTAAGTTACCGCAAAACCGGCTATTTAGACCTCGCTATAGTATAAGGCTAAGAGGCAAGTCGTTTAAGTTAAGTATTTAAAGAGGGTAATATAAGCCGTCCTTTATAGTACTATAATTTAAGTTAAATCCGTTAGCTTAAGCGCGGCTATAAAAAGCGGCGTAGGTTTATACGGAAGCTTAAACTTAAAGGTTCTAACTCTTGCTAAGGGACTTAAAGCTATAAAGGATAGCCGCCTTGTTTTTATAAAGCTTAAGAGCTTATTTATATCCTTCGTATTAAAGGTATAAAGGCTTATAAGAAAGCGGGCTAAAAAAGTAGTTATAGAATAGCTAATCTTAGCTATAGGAGATATTAAATAATAAAAGGACTTAAAATAAGAGTATAAGAATTATAGGCTTAAAGTAAAGAAGGTTATATATATAAAAGTAAGCGAGGTACGGCGGGCTATAGCTAGCGGTAAAGGGAAATATAGTTATAGAAAAAAGAAAGGAAAGGAGAAAAGGCGGGCGGCGGAGAGAATTTAAATAAGTATACTATAAAGCTAAAAAAGCCTTATTACTTAAAGTAAACGGCAGTATATTATTATTAAAATAACTAATTACTTTAAGTATAGTAAGTTATAGTTTCTTATAACTTATAGTAGCTTTTAAGTCTTATACTTAAGCTTAACCGCTTAATTCTTTTAGTTAAAGAGTTTTATATTAAGTTATAAGGGCCGCGTATTATACTCTTATTCGAACTACTTAAGTAGCTAACTCCTCTTATGCTTTTTTAAAGGCTTTTATAATCTTCGGTAAGAAGACCGCTTTTTTATTTACCTATAAGTTATAGCTACTTAGCTAGCTTTTTTAAGCTATAAAGAACCTTTTTTTTAGCTTTCCGCTGCCTTTTTTTATTATATAGCTTTATAAGATTCGTTTTACTTCTTACTTATTTAAGTAAAGTATTCTTTTATCTTAAACTAATCTTAAGCGTATAGCTAGCTCGTTTATTAAGTATAGTTATACTACTAAAATAACTAAATAGATATTAAAGGATCTTTTTATATTTAGCCGGTATATAAGCTATCTTACTTTAGCGGTAACCTTAAACGGCTTAGTGCGTCTTTCTTAAAGCTTTACTAGTTTACTATCCGCAATATAGTAGCCTTTACTAAGCTATAGCTAGACTTAATTACTAAGCTTAAATTTTAGTAAGCGGTATTTCTTATTATATCTATCCTTTATAGCGGCTTAAGCATAAGCAATAGCTAACTTAGCTTCTTTTTATAAGACCTCTTAGTTTTATAAGTATAAGTAGTTACTAAAGAACTAAAAGCTATCGTTTATTCTTATCCTTATAATAAGCTTATTAAGGGCCGCGTAAATTACTAAGGAGAAGGAATTATTAAAGCTAAACTAAAAGGCGACTAGCGTATTAATTTAGCATAAGTTTAGGAAATTAGCGGTAAAGAATCGTAGCGCGATTTTTATAGTTTAGTTTCGCCTTTTTAATAAGCTATTAGTTTAAGGGTATTAAGCGGTAAATATAAGAAGCTTTGATTTAAAAGCTTACTATAAAGTCCGCTAAAATACTAAGGTAAACTTTACGTTTTAGTTAAAGATTATCCCCTTTAAAATCCCTTAGTTAGCGCGGAGTAGTTTAATATATAACGCTTATACTTAGTCTTTCGCTATAAACTAATTATTACTTAGGATAAGGAGATATATTTTTAAGAATTTATCGGTTATAGTTAGTAAGGTATTAAAGAAGTTCTTTATAGGATCTTTTTATAAGGATTATTTAGCTTAAACTACTAAGAGCCCGGTAATAAAGTCTATCGTTATTATATAGTATAGAACCGGCAGGCTTTAAATTAAGATAAGCTACTTTAGTATCTTACCTTAGTTAGTTTAGTTATAGTAGTAAGTATCGTAGCTATTTATAACCTTATTTACGTATTTACTAAGCTATAAGATCGAGAAGCTTTTAGATAAGTCTTATTATATATAGGTGCGGCCGGTATAAAAGTATTTAGTATAAGTATCTTTAACGATCTCCTTAGTATAAGTCTTAAGGATATATAGTCTCCGGCGTCCGTCGTTTTTTATAAAGTATAGCAACCTTTATAACTAGAGGAATAAGAGTTTAAGGACCCCGTTCTTATCGCTAAGCTACGCTATGATTTTTACTTACTATATATCTTCTATATATCTATTAATTATTTTTTAGCGGAGTAGTAATTTAATTAATGCTTTTATATAAAGGAATACGCGGTCCGTTATCTTATCTTTTTAAATATATTTTAATTCCCTTTCTTAGTTTAAGGATATTAGCTTATTATCTTAGTGCGGTAAACGTAAGAGCGCGTTTAGTATAACGTTTTCGACGCTTAGGATATAGTATACTTTAAGCGGGAATTAGCTTAAGTATTAAGACGTAAGGACTAGCTTATCGTTAAATTTTATACTAATAAAGAATAAGGATTTTAAATATATAATTCTATAAGTACTTATATAATTAGTAAAGATAACTACTTATAGCGTTCTTACGGATAGTACTATAATATATAGCTTATATACTATTTATATTAAACTAGCTACTTTAAGTTCTATAAGCTAATATTAAGGTTCTCCGCTTTAAAGGGCGCGGCTTAAGTAAACAATAAGCTAGACTTTAGTCCGGGCTAGTAGCGTCTTTTTATCTTATTCCGTGCCTTTTTTTAAGTAAAAAGCTATAGCTACTACTCCGTATTCTTAGGATATATCGATTTAGATAAATAGTTATTAAGCGGGGTTAAAGTAGTAAATCGTTTAAGGCTTAGTAAGTTTTTTAGTTAAAATCGCAAAGGCCTCTTTTTCTTTTAAAGTAAGCTAAAAAGCGGCTTTTGCGGCGTATTAAGCCTATCCTTAGCCCCTTAAAGGGACTCCTTCTTCTTATCTTACTTAAAGTAGCTCTGTTTTTTATTTTTATAGGACGTTAACTTCCTTAGCGAAATATAAAACTATATAGCGTAGCTACTTAATAAGGCTAATCTATTTCTTAAGCTATTAAAGGTTCTTTAAAAACGCGATATCCTTTAAGGCTTATACGCGTTTATTTATATTTATTAAGCTAATAGCGTTTACCTTAAATCTAAAAAGCTATATAAATAGGTACGCTAAAAAGGACTTTAGTTTAGATAAGGTAATATTATAGTTATAGAAAGCGCGGAATACGGCTTTTAAATATTAAAGGTATTCTTTAGCTATATTAAAGTAGATAATAATATTATTAATATAGGCCGCCGCGTATTCTTAATATCTATAAAGGACGTTATTAATAAACCTTTAAATATATACCGGGGAGTTCTTAAAGCTTATAAGTATTACTAATAATCTTTTTAGCCCGCGATAGCTTATAACTATAAACCTTTCTTAATAGTTTTAGTAGACTAAGAACTAATAAAAAAACGATTATACGTTTACTATACTAATAAACTTCTTTCCTTAAAAGCGTTTAATTATATTGCTTTAAAGGGGCATTAAGTAAGCGTTTAAGGTAATAATAGCGTTAATCCCCTATAAGTCTATAATTACTTATCCCTTCTCCTTTTTATTTACTATTTTTTATACTATAAATACCGGCGCTGCGAATAAAGTTAGCTTAAAAACTCGTTTTAATCGGCCTTATATAGTTAGCTTACTAAATATTATATTTACTACCTTCTTATCTTTATCGCTTAATAAGTATAATCTTAATATAACTCGTTAGTATTACTATCCTTTTACTAAAGGAATACGTATATATTCGGATTTGTTTATATATACTACTCCCTCGTCTTTTTAAAGGCGGGGAAACGATTAAAGGATATCTTAGACTTTTAATGCGTATTTTAAGTCTTTAGCGTAGATCTAGACGCTCTTATTAATAGTAAGTTTAAGTAGGTCCTTAGTTCGGCTAATTTTAAGTTTATAGTTTATAGTAAGATCTTTTTATAAGAAGTCCTTAGCGGGGTTTATTTTATTCGGATTTTCTATAAGGGCTTCCGCTAAAGGAGTAGTAGCGTCGACCTTTTTATATAGCTAAACCTACTTATTAAGGTCTATAATTATCCTTACTTTTTAGCTTTAGCGGAGTATTAATAGTTCCTTAAAATAGTTTATCGCTATAAAGCTCTTATAATCCTATATTATTATCTAAGTAAGCTTAAAGTTATTAAGGAAAAATATTATATTATGCTTTAATAGCGGTGCCTAGACTTATATAAGTAAAGCGTAGCTAAAACTAGCTAAAATCGTTATAGTAACTAAGTAAATTACCTATTTATATATTGCTAGTCTTAGCTAAACTATCTTAACTTTGGCTTTAATCCTTTTATAGGCCTTAATCCGTAAGACTAATATAAAGTTAATAAGGTTCTTTTAGTAAGGAACTAAAAAGTCTTAGCTAAGTAATATATTAGCCGCTAAGCGTTTTACTATTTAAGCGCTAATCCTTACTTTTATAACTATAAAGCTATTATTTAGCCTTCTTAGTATATAAGCGGTAAATTCCGCTTATTTAACGGTAGCTATTTTTCTTACTCCTTAAATAGGAATTCGTTAAGAGGAGTTTATAGTTATATCTTAAAAGGTTTTTACTAAATCGGCTTAAATAAAGCTTTAGTTTACCTTAGTATCTATATAGGCTTTAATACCTATCTTAAGCCTTTCTTTTTTATAGACTAGTAAGCGTATATAAGTAAATCGTAACGGCTTATTAAGGTTTAATAGCTAGATATTAAAGGAAGCCTTAACTATCTAAACGTTTTATAGCTTTTAAATAACTACTTACTATACTAAGCTACGTCTTTATATAATAACGTCTTAGTTAAGGTTAAGGGGGTGTTTATCTTTAATATATTAGTAAAGCTTATTCTTTAAAGGGAATACTTCGCTATAAAACCCGCACGCTTTATTAGCCTTTTATACTAAGTTTACTATAGTATAGATTGCGGTTTCTTTTAAGCTTTTATTAGTATTTAACTAAGCTCTTTTTATATTATACTCTTTATCCCTTAAATAGTTATTAGCCTTTATTATAGTTCCTTCCTTAGTTATAAGGTATACTTATTTTAGCTTTAGCGTTAGTAAGTATATAGTCTTAAAGGTCTTTTCTCTTTTTAGCCGGAGGACCTTAACTTATATTCTTAGCTATTTAAGCGGGTTTTTTCCTTAACTTAGCGAGCGCTATAAGGCTTAAAGTATATCCGCCTTTATTAAGCGGTTTAAAAACGTAACCCTTAGTCTTAGCGAGCCTTTAATAAATAGCTAAAGCGTCCCGGACTATCCTTTAAGTGCGTATAAGGTATAGCTAGTTAGCCCTCGTCTTTTTATAGGTTAGACCTATTTCTTTTGCGCTAATAAGTGCTTTTAAGATTCTTAAGTATATTTAACTTATAGCTAAAGAAGAATTTCCTTATATTCGTTAATCTATTTATTAATATCCTTATTCCTTATTAAACATTATAAGGATTTTTATAAGTAAATATCTAGCTTTTAGTAAATTACTATAGTTAAGTAGTCTAGCTAGTAAAGCGCGGCCTTAGCTTTATATTATAAGCGCGATATTTAAGACTTAAAGTTAGATCTTATTACTATATCTTTAATAATAAAGTGCTTTTTATTAAGTGCTTATATCGCTATATTTAAGCGGAATTTAAACCGTTTTTATAAGGCGGATATTTATTAGCTTAATTTAACGCTAAGCTCGCTAAGTTTTTCTTATTATAGTTCCGAGAGGTCCTTAAAATACTATTCCGCCGCACTTCCTTAAAGGAAAAAGGGCAGTTAAATAGCTAATTCGTCTATATAAGCCTCGCCTTTATTAGCGTTTTAGTAGATAAAGTTAATAAAACGGTTAACTCCTTAGAATATACTAGCCTTATTATCTTCTTAAACTTCGTTAAAAGATACTTTTAAAGGTTTTAATAGGTTAAATCTCCTTATATCCTCGGCTTATAGTTAAGGTTTTTTTTAAGGCTTAATAAGCGCGTTTTCTTTTTTTAGTGCTTAAAAAAGATTAAGGAATTATTCGTTTAATATTACTACTATTTCTATTAAGGGGCTTAGGGCTATACTTAGTCTTAGTATCTACGCGCTTAGCATAGATAGGTTTAGCCCGCTTAGGGTATCGCTTACCGCGTCTTTATTACTTATTATTAAAGTCTTAGTTTTAATACTCTCGCTAAGCGCTTAACCTTTTATTTTATACGCGTCCCGGAATCTAGTACGCTATAAAGCCCTTAGCGTAAAAGGCTTGTTTTTATTAATCGAAAGTCTTAAAAATGCTTTAATTAGCGCGGCTATAGCGGATAAGGCTAAACGGTAATACTAAACTAAGAAACTACTAAGTATCTTTTAAGGCGGATTTCCGGTTAAGGCCCTTAAGCTAAACTTTATTAATAGTATGCGGTAAAAATATCCGCTAAGCTTATCGTCTTAAGGAAAGAGTAACTTTATTATAAGCTTAATTAAAAGGGTATTTAATAAGCGGGAAGCTAAATAGTTTTAAGGTTAGCTTATCCTTACTTTTTTTATTTAAAGGATAATCGATTTATTTAAGTAATACCGAATTTAGTTTACTTAGTTATATAAATTTTATCGTTTTATAGTCTATCCTTTATTAGTATTTTAAAAGCGGATTACCTCTTAAAAGGTAGTAGTTTTAGCTTAGCTAAGTAAAACTCGTTTTACGTCCTATTTAGCTTTATAGGCTATTATAGTATAGTACTTTAAAAAGGGGTAAAGGAGATTATTAAACCGGTATACTTAGTAGGCCGCGGCCTCTTTTACTTTTATAGCTTACTTATCTTAAAGTTTTATTATAAGCGTATTAAAGAAAAGGTGCTTATTATTAAGGTTAAACTTAAAAGCTAATAAGAGCTTCTTATTAAAGAAAATATCGTTTAGTATTTAACTTCTTATAAGATAAGTACTTAATCGTGCGATATAGTCGCTTTTAGCTTAGCGGATATTTAAGGGATTTCCGTTTAAATAAGTAGGAATTGCTACTATTTACTACGCTTTATAGCATAAGGATAAGGGGATAAGGCATAGATTAATTACCGCTAGTTAAGGCCGGTACTACGGACTAATTACTGCTAGTTAAGGCTAGTACTATAAACTAATTACCGCTAATTAAGCTAGTATAATAAACTAATTACTATATATAAACGTATATAAAGGTTTAAAAATAGTAAAAAGCTTATCTATTCTTAAAAGCATAGCTAGCTACTTTATACTTAGTTCTTTAAGCTAATTTTAAGGATCTTTAACTATACTATTTATAGTGCGTAAAATAAACTATAAATATCCTTATAAAATTGCTTAATACTAAGTATAAGCTTAGTTAGAAATACTATAAACTATAGTTAGGGAAATCCCTTAAATATCCTTAAATATCCCTTAAAAATCGCAGTAAGGTTTATCCTATATCTTTTAAGGTGCTTTTATAGTTAGAAATAAGTTAAACTATAGTTAGGATATCCCGCGGAAATCCTTAAAAATCCCTTAAAAATACTAGCGGAATCCGCTTAATAGTTTCTATAGTATCTTTTATAGTTAAAGATATCGTAAACTATAGTTAAGTAAGCTCTTAACCCTCTATAGTTATATCCTAAAAACCTTAGCGGGGTCTAATTAGTAATATTTATTATATCTCCTTAAGCGAGCCTTTATAGTACGTACTTTAGGCGTTCTTATCGTAAGGTTCCGTAAGGCTTTTTTAAGAGTAAAGTAAGGAGTCCGGGCGTAGCTATTTAAATTCCGTAATAAGTAGCTTTAAAGCATACTATTACCTTAGCTTATTACCTTTATCTTAAGGGCTACTTAGCTTACCCCCGCTAAACTTATTGTTCTTATTATAATTAAGATTATCTTAATAGTTATAAGTTTTATAATAACTTTAGCGATATAGTATTATATCCTTTATAAAGTTAGCGTTATTTTTATTTTTATTAAAGACTATAATATTATAATCTTTTTCCTTAAAAGGTAAGGTTTTTTTCATAGCTTTATAAAAACGTATATTCTTAGTAATTATAATTTTTTTTTAGTTAAGGAGCTATACCTTATAAACATAACTATAAAGCCTTTTAAGACTTATAAGTCTGCTTTTTTACGCCTTAAGGTTTATTTTAACTATCTTAATTAATATCTTTTATAGCTTAATTATATATATATTATAAGCTATACTATAAAAAGGGCTATAGTTATACTATAGTAAATAACTTAAAGTTAAGCTAATATATAGCTAAAGTTATATAAGACTTTACCTAAACTCGGCTTAAGTTTAACCTAAACTTAACTTAAGTATAAGCTACTTAAGCGATCCTTATAAAGTATAAAGCTATATAGCTTAAATAAAGATTTCCTCTTTCCCTTTTTAGCTTGAAATAAATAATTATTCGGCTATATATTACTAAACTAAGTATATATAAGCCCTTAATATATCTAAAGCTTTTTTTAGATAAGGTTATATAACTTAAGAAAAGACTTACTAACTATAATATAGCGTAAGTAAAAAGCTTACTTAGCATAAGGGGGCTATACTTAAAGGGCTTAAGAGGGAGGGCTAAGAGAGGCCGATATTTAAATAAAGGTCGAATAAGCAATCCTCTTACTATAAGTAAAGGCCGTTAAAATAAGCTACTAAGTTTAAGTAAGCTAGTAGTAGATTTAATAGCTAATAAGCTAGTTTAAGGCTTTAATATAAAAGCTAAAGGAGATAGTAAGGACGTATATATAAAGAGGGGCCGGCTTATTAATTAGTAGTTTAATACTACCTTATAATATAATAGCGGGGGCTATAATGCCCGTAATAAAAAAAGAAGTAATAAAAAAGAAGGACTAATAAAAGCTACTCTTAGCGCTAAGGAAATTTAACGGCTAGTAGCGTTACTTTACGCTTTAAGCATAATATATATAAGAAAAGTATAAGATTAATTAAGACTTCTTTTTAAGCTTAAAGGAGGGTTTTTACTTAATTTATAACTATTTAAATATAGGGCTATAATAAACTATAGCGACTTACTATAGCACCGGCGCGGATTAAGGTTATAATTAGTAAGAATTCCTTAAATACCTTAATTTAATTTACTTTAACGTTAATATTTAATTATAGGCGGTAGCGGCTATTTATATAATTAAATAAAAAGGGAACTAAACGTTTATAGCGTTCTTTCTTAAGTTTAAGTAAAGGCTTTTTAAAGTAAGAGGGGGGTTATAGCTATATAATATATAAATCGTGTTTTTAAAAGGCGCTTTAAGCCTTTACCTTAAGGAGGTACTTATAATAGTCGACTTTTTAACCTTAAGCTTCTTAGCGTATATTAATTAAGTAGCGTAGATTGCGGTAAAGCTAAAGAAGGTTTAGTAAACTAAGTAGCCGTTTAAAAGTTAGAAAAAGGTAATAAAGGGGGCGACTTAAGACTATAAAGACTTAAAAGGCGATACTTTAATAAGTAAAATTAACGCTATAACTTAGCTAAGAAGAGGATAAAGCCGGCCCGATATATAAAAGTATTTCGCTTATAGGGCAATAAGGTATATTGCCCGCTTTTATAAAAAGAAAAAAGAAAGAACCTTATAAGTAGCTATAGCTAAAACTAAGAAGGTAACTAAAGTAGATTCCGATTTAGGAAAAAAGGAACCTTAATATAAAGTCGGGCGCTAAAAGAGAAAAAAAAATAGTAAATAGCTTAAAAGTTAATAAAAAAGCACCTTACGCTAAACTTAGTACTACTTAAAGTTAGTATTAATAAGAAAAAGGGGCTTAACGTACTTATAGATATAAGCTATAACTACTATACCGTAATAAGTAAAGGGGTAGCGATAAGGCTATAAATACCTTTTATAGATAAAATAAGGAGGCTATTATAGCCTTTCTTAAAAAACGTACTAACGCTTTAAATAAAGGGGATTATAGCGTTTAAGATAAAGATTAATAAGCACTTAAAATAAATATTTACTTATATAGTACTAAAGTTAAGCTATAATATGTTTTTAAGGAGATTATAAATAAAAAAAAAAGTAGTTTATAATACTAAGGGGGATTAAATCCGGTATAGAAAAGTAAGGATTTAAATTAGCCTTTAAAGATTAAAAGAAGCCGTAAAGATCGCGAATATTTAAGAAGCGAAGCTAGTAAGCGCCTTTATCTTTGCGGCGGAGTGCCGATAAGAAAAAGCTTAAAAGGATAACTAAGAGCGACGATAAGCACTTAATATAAAGGTAATTATAATAAAGGATATAAAGAGGGCCTTTTAGCTAAAGACGCTAGTTAACTTAGCGGACTATATTCTAGCTTAAGTATTATAAGCTTATTTAAACCTTTTTATACTTATAAAAGTACTTAAGTAACCCTTATTTTAACTAAGCGTAAACTATAAGATCTATTTTACCTTAAATAAAAATAGTAAAGAGCTATTATTACTATAAAAGCCCTTTTATAATATATTAAAAGAAGAACTCTTTATCCTTTAAAAGACTTTAAATAAGCTACTAAAAGTAAATCTTATCCGCTTAAGTAGTTCGTTAGCTATAGCGCTAGTATTATTTATAAAGAAGGCCGATAGCCGCTTATGCTTTTATTATAACTATTAAGCCTTAAATATAATTACGAAAAGGGATTAGTATACGCTATTATTAATTATAAAAACGCTAAGGATATTAGCGAAGGTATATTAGTTTATAAAACTTAACGTTATTATAGCGTTTTATAAGATTAAAATCGCAATAAGCTATAAGTTTAAAATAGCTTTTTAAATAAAGTTCGGACTATTTAAGTAATAAGTATACTTATTTAGCCTTATAAAAACGCCGGCTTCTTTTTAATACTATATTAACTAAGTATTAAAAGACTACTTTTATAAGTTCGTTATAGCGTATATAAATAACGTTTTAATTTACTTATAAAGGTCACTTTATGATTATTAAGATAAGGTAGCGAAGGTGCTTAAAAAGTTATAAAAAGTAAGCTTTATACTAAACTTATAAAAATACGACTTTATAATAAAAAAAGTAAAGTACTTAAGCTTTATTATATAAGCTAAAGGTAAGGTTTAGTATAACTTAAAGAAGATTTAAGCTATTTAAATATAGTAAGCGCTAAGAAATATAAAGGGCGTTTAAAGCTTTTTTAAGTTTATAAATTACTACTATACCTTTATCCCGCTTTATACTAAGGCCTTATAGTACTTAAACGGCCTTTATAAAAAGAACGTAACGTTCTTATAAACTAATAAGTACTAAGCCGCGTTTAAGTTTATTTAAAAGGTATTTTATAATGCGCTAGTATTATAGCTATACAACCTTAAAAAAGAAATATACTTAAAAGCGGACTACTTTAAATATATAATAAGCGGCGTGTTAATATAAGTAAAACTAAATAAAATATAATACTTAATAGGTTTTTTCTTAAAACGACTTAATATAGCGGAGTATAACTACTTAATTTATAATAAGGAGTTATATATAATTATATAATACTTAAACTTTTAAAAAGTAAAGTTATATAATATATTAGCGTTTATAGTATTAATAGATTATAAGAATTTAAAGTACTTTATAATAAAAAGAAAGTTAAATAAAAAGTAAAGTAAATAAGTAATAAAGCTCGCTTTATAAAACTTTATATTAAAGTACCGCTTAAAGAGGTTAGTAGTAGTACTTAACGCTTTATCGCGCTACGATTAAGATAAGCTAAAAGGGGTATTTAATAAAAAGGAAATAAGACGTATAGTATAAATAATCTTAGATCGCACGCGATTAATAAGATATTAAGTCCCCCTTAATAATAAGTATATAAACCTCTTACGATAATTAGCTTAAAAAAAGCGTACTATCGCGATAACATAAGTAAAGAAAGGGAATATAAGGTTAATCGCTTATATAAGTAAAGTAAATAACCTTATACTTTAAGATAAAAGCGGGGCGAATAAGAGCGGAGTTTAGTTAAAACTTAACCTAAACTTAAGCTAAGATATACTTAAGAAATAAGTACGACTAGCTTATATATTTAATAAGTAAGAGATATAAAAGTAGTAAATAGCGATATTATAAAAGGATAAGGAGTATTAAGTAGTATTTTAAGTAATATAAAACGGCGACCGGTCGCTCGCTTTAAAATAGCAATTAAAGGTTTAAGTAAGGAAGTATATAATTAATATAAAGGGGCGTTTTTACTTTAAAGACCGGCTTTAAGTACTAAGTAAAGCTTAATACTTTAAGGAGGGGGAGGATAAAAAGCTAAATAAGCTTTAAGTATTAATCGCTTAGCGGATATATAACTTAATAGTAGTAAGATACTTAAGGTATAAAAGGACGCTTATAATATTAGCTTAAAAGTTTTTTTAGCTAAGTTAGTTATTAATAATATACTAGCTTATTATAAACTATAAGCTATATAGTAAAGGGTATATTTAAAGGTAACTTTAAAAAGGGCTTTTTTAACTATTACCGCTTTTTATATAGCCGTTTATATACTTAATATATAAGAATAGTACTAATAGTATAGGCTAACTAAGTGCGGGGAATGCGCTAAGTAAGAAGCCCCGCTTTCGGTCTTAACTTAATAAGTAGTCGATAGGCCCCCGTAATTAAAGCTAAGAGACTCTCCCTTTTATAAGCTTTAGTCTTGCAATAAAGTAAGTAGCTAAGCAATACTATAACCTATCGTACTATCCACTATCTTTACTACTTAATTAGTAGTATTGCGAGACTATCTCCTTATAATTTCTAAAGCTTCCCTTTTAAATCACTTAGTAAAGATAGTATTAGCGAAAAGATCGCGAAGCGGTGCCGAACCGGCGCGGCGAAGCTAACGTAACCTTAATTAAGGCTTATAAGTATAAGAGATTTATTTAGATAACGAATCCGACTAAATACCCTCTATGCTTAAGATAATAGAAATGCCGTTAAGAATATCCTTATTAGTAAGTGCTTAGTCCCCGCTACTTCGAGAAAAACAAAAGGCCCTTTAAAGCCGTATTAAGGAACTAAAGGAGACCTAACGGTTATAAGAGCGTATCGCATAGCTTAAAGAGGAAATATAAGAAAAAGGAGGCTTACTCCTTAATTAATTAAAAAGGCATTACCGGTCGGACTCCCCCGATTCGGCAGCTAGTTAAAGCAGCGAGGTAAAGCTTAAAAACATTACTTAGTTAGCTTAACTAACTAATTCTCGGAAACGACTTAACTAGCTCTATAACTTAAAGGATGCGTTTAAAGCTACACCCTAACGATTCTACTAAGACGACGTTAAAATCCTATTTACAGTAGATTATATATATACTAACTATAAGGTAAGATAGCGCCGATACCTTAAGGAACAACCGCTAATTAATTAAGAATAATATAGCGCTAGCTAGATCTATTTTAAGGAATAGATACTTATACTTATTAAGGATGCGGTAAATAAAGAAACACTTTTAGTAACGTAGCTAAAGAACGCTTAGTAGCAAGATATATAGTCTTTACTAAAGTTTAGCCTTTACCTTAACTTTATCGAACGGCATTTTAAGCGGCTATTAAAGTAGATACGGTTATTAAGGTTCTTCGCTAAGTTACGACTAAAGCTTTAAGAGCAACTTAACCTCTACTTAATACCTATTTATAAGTATAGTAAAGAAGAACTAGTCTAAGTAGCTTAACGCTACTAAGACGCTATAGATAGTAAGAAACGCCGTTTAAGTATAAGCTCTAAATTAAGATAGCGTGGAATAAGCTTAAGATCCTTTAACCGAGGAAATTCCTACCGTAGGAGAGGCCGTAGTAGATAGTAATTAAGAGGTTCTCGCTACTAAGGCACTACTAATACCTTAACGACAATAAGGGGAGACTTACGTTTAGATACCCCTTAACGTAGCTGCGGCTAAGGTCGTAAAAGAGGGCGAGGCTAAGGCCGAGGCTAAGGCTTATCCTAAAACTAAGGGGTTATCTATTTTAAATATAATAAGCTAGGTTACTATATAAATAAGTATACCTCGGCTTTAACTATAGATACCCTAGCGAACACCTTATACATTAAAGCCGCTTTATAGGGAAACGCTTAAAGGCCGGAGTAAACGCCTCTCCTCCGGCTACGTTAGTACCTTAAGGGGAGCTATTGCAAACTCCCGTAGTGCTACTAAGGCGAAACCCTACCGATATAAAGGTATACCTAAATACTTATAGTATAGTAAACTTAGTAAATATATATTTCGCACGCTAATAAGGCTTACTATAAGTCTTACTATCGTATCTTAAACTCTTAAGATTAAGCGATAGTTAGGTAAATAACTACGGGGTCTAGGAGGTTTTAGTAAGAATTACTAATATAAGAGGTACTAAAAAGACAATTACTTAGTACTACGTCGGTACTAATAAGTTAATGCTAAATAACTATATTCTAATTTTATAGTAAACTACGGCAATTACGGATAAGAAAATCTATATTATTCTATAGAAAAAGCAATAGTAGTTTAAGCACTAAATCGGCAGCGGCACCCTATAAAGTCTACGAAAATTCGTAAAGGATTGCTAGAACGAGGCCCGTGTCTATATAATCGCTGCCGACCTTAAGCTAATTCCGTTGCTAAATAAGGACGACGATAAAGGAATTCCGGAGAGAGAATAGACCAAGATACTACTAACTTTACACCGATTTAAAGACGTATTCTTAGTAAATAAGTCTAACCTATTACTAATTAAAAAAGGAATAGATTACGTAATTAACTTAACTTCTAGCGTAAAACCACCCTTTAGACCGATCTACCCTCTATCCTATAACGAATTATAAGTATTAAGGGACTAAATAAATAACTTTATAAAACGTAGCATTATCCGGGAATTATAAAGCTTAGTAAGCGCACTAATTCTTTTTATCTTAAAGAAGGACGGCAGCCTTCGTCTTTATATAGACTACTAAGGACTTAACCGCGTTACGCAAAAGAATCGGTACCCTTTACCTTTTATTTCGGAGATCCTTAACCGCTACTAAGGTGCTAAATTCTTTTTTAAGATTAATATTTAAAACGCATACTAGCGTATCCGTATAAAAGAAGGCAATAAGTAAAAGATAGCCTTTTAATTACGCTATA
>JAPEBW010001422.1:0-24544 GCA_027405785.1 Ophiocordyceps robertsii | reverse complement strand
TAGTGGAGAGATTGGATGACGACGGGCGAGACATGGAAGGGCTGAAGAAGGAAGAATAGAAGAGAGAGAGAGAGAGGTGTTTTGAGAGTGGTGTGAGGCGACGTCTTTGCACGGCCTAGAAGGAACTTGGACAGAGATTCGCCCGGCTTTGCAGTGCGTTCATCTTAAAACAGCGAGCGAGTGAACGGGACAAAATGTCACGCCTGGTTGGGGTAAAGGGAGGGGCGCAGGGGTGTGCGACGTCCAAGCGCGCGATCGCATGAGATTTGGAAACGCCAGCGAGATGAAGACAGACTAGGAGTCGTCGCTTGTCAACGGCCAAGGTGGGGAGAATTGGGCCGCGATGGCGAAGCAGTCGAGGGAAAGGGTCGTCGTCGAAGCAACGATTGGCAGAGGCAAAAGGCGGCAACGGATGGATGACGATGTATGTATCCGTACGCGCGTACGAACATGTATGTATATGTATATGTGTTGGGTAGATCTGGGACGGAGAGTAATGCGCATGCAGCAGGGATGGGAGGGTGAAGGACGGATGGATAGGAGAGTGGGACACGTGAGGCGGAGTGAAGCCGTGGCGAATAAATGAATAAACAGAAAATCTCGATGTTGACGTCGACAGGGGGGAGCGAGATGTGAGAGTGGAACGTGTGTAACAGAGGTGAGAGTGGGTGAGAAGTGAGAAGAGAGAGAGAGGGAGAGAGGGAAAGAGAGAGAGAGAGAGGGAGAGATGTGAGAGTGAGTAAGTGAATGAGTGTGAGTGAAGAAAAGAAGAAGCGGTCTATCGGTAACAGATGCCGTATCTCGCGAGGTACATGGCACGCACACATACATACAGTAGGTACCTACCTAGGTATCATAGGTAGGTACTCAATGGGGAGTCGGTGTGCCGGCGCCCGGGGAGGAGGATAATGAGTGTGCTTTGTTTTGCGGATGACTCGCTCGAGGCCAAGGGGGTCGCGACAGGGAAAAGGGAGGGAGGGGCTCATCTGAAGACAAGTGACGGCAAGGCCACGTACCGAGTGTTATTTTGCCCAGTGGAGATTGGACTTGCACACTGACAGCAAATCCCTGGTTAGGCGGACAGACGAGCAAGACAAGACACGGACAGGGCCAAGACGGGGCGGGCGGTGGCGGTACAACGGCCCATGTATAGTATTTAATGCTCTGCCCGGCGGTGGCGTCGGCTCGGGTCATGCAGAGCTATGCGCCGGGAACGGCACCGCCGAGGGAGAGGGAGAAGCAGAGTCTAACGAGAAGCGGGCCAAAAGTGTGACGCCTTGACGGGGGGGGGGGGGGAGGAGAGTTGGGAGGGGGGAGAGGAGTGTGAGAGAGAGAGAGAGAGAGAGAGAGGGAGCGGGGAGGGAAAAAACCTCCCACTACCTACCTACCACCTAACTAACCCTTCTGTACAGAGTACAGTATACGTACTTGCAATAAACGGGTGGGGGGACGTGAGGGGCAGGCAGCCTCTTCTTCCTCGTCGGCACCAGCAACGAGACGATGCCGTCGTCGTCGTCGTCGTCGTCGCAGTGAAACAGACTCGGACCCGTTATCCATGCTCCATCCTCTCGGAAGCCGCGGCCGTAATGAGACAGCGTCGACGGCTCTTCTCACCACCCAACTTGCCTCCTGGCCGTCACTGCCTGCCACTCTTCTTCAACCATCATCCATTGCATGAATGCATGCATGCTTGTTGCGACAAGGGAAAAAAAAAGAAAAAGATGGTAGGCTGTGGCGTACATACAACCGGGCAAGCCCCACGGATGACCATGGCACATGACTTGGGACGCGTGTGTCGTGTGTGCGCACATCACACAGGAAGCGTCTCTCTCTCTCCCTCTCCATGTTGTCCATGTATCTCTCTCCATCGTCCATCTCCCCATCGTGTACATACATACAGTCAGGTGCGAGCCATGGCCCGTCGCTTCTGTCTGTACCTCTGCAGTGGTATATAGTGGGAGCGCCCGACAAGTCATGACCTGCATGGCTATGACGACATGCTTTGCTCTGGCCGGTCGCTTTTATTCTCCGAGTGAACCGGGGACCGGGAAGATTAAAAGCCAAGCAGGCAGCCCACTCCGTGACAGAGGGGGGGCATTGATGTTTTTTATTTCTCGCGTTTCATGGGTTCCCGGTCCTCTCTTGCCTTGCCCGCGAGGAGAGGTTGTCGTCGACTCGACAGGGTGGCCCTTGAGAGCGCCGGCCAGCAACTTGCAGACGAGGCACATACATACATACGTATACAAAATACACACAAACACTCTGCATAGGTACAGTACATATGCACTGCAGAAAGCATGTACATATGTACGGATACCCCAAGTGGATGCATCCATGCCATGCAACTCGTTTGGCTCGCATGAATCGGTCGCCCATGCAGCCAACTTTTCTACCTCGTCCCGCATGCCATTGGCTCTCTCCCCCTCCCTCTAGCATGACTCTCCAACCCGGAACCTGTCGCTCTTATTTTCCTCGATTGTCGATCGATGTGTTTACGGTTCTCTTTAGCGCTGGCACCTTGGAGAGCAACAGAACAGTCCAAGCCGGCGGAGAGCCGGCTTTCCGGTATCGATGATAGGGCAAGTATCGAGTAGCCATCGGCAGTGTTGCACGCAGGTATCGCTACCCAGCCATGTTGCCTCGGGGCCTGCGCCACTCAGGCAGGTAGCGGTACTTGGACATCTCAGTTCCGTGTGAGGGGGTTTTGCAATTATAGAGTTCCCAAGTACGCCGCAGAGCAGGCACGTGAGCTTCATCCCCCCCCCCCTTTCTTCCTCTTCGTCCATCCACTCGGCCTTCATTCCATCGCCATGCCTCTTGTGCTGCCTTGGCTTGTCTTGGCTTGGCCGCAGCGTCCTTGCTCAAAGAGGCCCTCTCCAGGTGGTCTTGGCCTGCGCGCCCTCGGCAGCTGCCGCATGCAACCGGCGTCATCAAGAGTCCCCTCAAATGCCTCCTCGTCTGAGGCAGTACGCTTACCTTGACCCCATTGCCAGGCCTCATTTGACTCGCTGACGACGTCATTCCTCCTCGGTCTGTCACACCTCATGTGTCTCGGGGAGGGCGAGGCTTCTTCCGAGCGACAGCGATTCGCCCACTCGGCCGCGCACGTGCCCATGGTCTCGCCCAACCTCGACGAAACGACCTAGATCAGATGCATCCGCATGGCTGAAACAAATGCCTTGCTGAGCCGGCCGATAGGGCTCGGCTCATTAACGACAAAGGAAAAGGAAAGACAAGGCGCTGCGTGTAGCTTTCCGAGCGAAAACGCCACGCCAAGTGTCGGTTGCGCGTGCCATGTGCGAATGAGACACAAGATCCAAGCTCCGCCAATGTTGCAGCACACTGGCCATTTATACGCCGGTGGCGTCTCCAGCATTCAAGTTTCTGGGCCGGGTGCTTCGGGGCGCTTCGCCAGGCCTTGGTTCCGCACGCCGAGTCGAGAATGGTCCATGCTGATGGCGGCGGGTATCGCGGACGGCCCCAGACGAGACCTCTGGGGTCTAGATGCAGCAGCCCGCGCTGGCTGCTCGGCAGAGTCAGCGGTCTCGATTCACGAAGAAGAAGTCTTCTTTGCATCATTTCACCGACTACTCTGTAGTTGCATTCCTTTTGCGACCCGGGACAGGCTGGGTCACGTCTAGGGTAGGGAAGTGCCCGAGGAAAATACTTTGCAGCAGCTGCTGATCTGCCGTGTCTTTCCCTGAGAGATATCGGCGCAGCACAAGGGGGGCACCAAGTCGTGAACCATGTATCCGGGTGGATGGTGCCTGAGTCTGGCCTCGGTCATAGCCATGGCGTTGGCGGCGGCGCGGGAAGGCGGCGGTGATATCAACCACGGCAATGGCGGCACCACGCTCCGCCTGGGGACGCCCGAGTCAGTGGGCATGCTGTCGAAGCCGCTCGCAGACATGGCGGCGGACCTGGCGCGGTTCACCGAGCCACGCAACTGGACGCGCCACTCGCACAACCAGGTGGTGCCAATCCAGCCCGGCGGCGCCGTCGTCGTCGGCCGGCATGGCGTCGTCGTGAGCCGCTTCGCCTTTGGCAAGCGCAGTCTCTGGGCCGGCGTCGACGGCTTCCGGGGCCGGGCGCTGCCGCCGGAGCGCCAGGAGGCGGCCACTGTCGACACCGTCTACGACATGGCCAGCCTGACCAAGCTGTTCACGGCCGTCGAGGTCCTCCGCTGCGTCGACGACGGGCTGCTCGACCTCGACGGCGCCGTGGCCTCGTGGCTGCCGCGCTTCGCCGCCAGGGGCAAGGGCGCCGTGACGCTGCGCCAGCTCCTGACGCACACCAGCGGCCTGGCGCCGGACCCGGTCCCGGGCCTGTACGACGCCGCCGCCTACCCGACGCACGCGTCGAGGATCGCCGGCATCCTGGAGCAGCCGCTCCAGAACAAGACGGGCCAGGCCTACGTCTACTCGGACCTCAACTTCATGACGCTCATGCTCGCCGTCGAGGCGGTCCGCAACACGACGCTCGACCGGGCCATTGGCGTCTGGACGGCGGCGCTGGGCATGAAGGCGACCTACTTCAACCGCGGCAACGTCGAGGGCGCCGGCCCGGACCTCGACGCCGTGGCGCCGCAGGAGTTCCAGACTGCCGTCACGGGCGGCGGGCCCGCGCGGCCGCAGCCCGTCCGCGGCACCGTCCACGACGAAAACGCCTACGCGCTCGGGGGCGTCGGCGGCCACGCGGGGCTCTTCTCGACCGTCGACGACACGGCGCGCTTCTGCCTGATGATTCTCGGCAACGGCACCTACGGCGGCCGGCGCGTCCTGTCACCCGGCGCCGTCGACGCCGTCTTTACAAACTTCAACGCCCGCTTCCCCGGCCAGGACCACGGCCTCGGCTTCGAGCTCAACCAGTACTACACGGCGGGGCCCATGGCCGGCCCGCTCGCCGCCAGCCACACGGGCTTCACCGGCACCTCGCTCGTCGTCGACCGCGCCAGCGGCTGCTTCCTGGTGCTCCTCGCCAACCGCGTCCACCCCTCGCGCAGCTGGGCGAGCAACAACATTGTGCGCCAGACGCTCGGCGCCTGGGTCGCCACGGCTCTGGGCAGGGACGTGCCGTTCCCCGCCGCCTGAGCACATCAGAGAGAGCTTGCGTGTTGCCTTTTTCAAGCCACCATCTTTACCTTGTTGGGCAGAGCTCGGGTAGAAAAGTAACATGTCCTTCACCTTGACCCCATGGTGGCAAACTCTTGCCTCTTCAGCCTGCAAAGCCCAGCCCCGGGGACCCGAAGAGCCCCCTCGTGAGCACGACGAGACGGTCGATGCACCAAGCCCTGGATACGCAAGCTTTCCCCAGACCCGCCCCAGTCCGCCACCCTCTCCCCCGGCCCTCGTAGAGTTTGGGTCGATGCCCGTTTGTGCTGGCTAGCACCTGTTCCGGCGGCTTTCCTCTCGCGCCAACCCTGTTTGTTGGCCGGAATTGTCGGCTTCCATGGCACGTACATCAACACTTGCTTCATCTCAACTCTGCCTGTGAGCTCCTGTGAATGTGAACCGCTTCCCCCCTTTGTAGGCCTCATCTCCAAGTAAACCCAGACCTCTCCAGTCGCCATGCGTCAGCCACTCGTCCTCCAGCTCGTCCAGCTCCTCGCCGTCGTCTCTCCGAGCCACGCAGAGACGTGCAAGAGTGGCGGCGGCGCCCGCGCCGGCCCCCCCAGCGACCTCGACATCCTCGCCGGCCAACACGTCGTCTACTCGTACCCAAACTCGAGCCAGCCCCCAGACTCCCTCGTCCGCCTGACGCGGGCGGGCCTCGTCGGCGGCATCATCCTGTTCCGCGCAAACATGGACAACGGCACCGCGGCAGCCGTGCGCGCCCTCGCGGCCGCCTACCGCGCCTCGCCAGCGCCGGAGCTGCTGCGCCGCACCACGGGCCGCGACGCCGCCTTCCTCGTCACCACGGACCAGGAGGGCGGCCGCGTGCGCCGCGTCGCCGACGGGGAGCCCGTCGAGTCGGCCAAGCAGATTGGTGCCGCGGTCGACGCCGCCGCCGCGGGGGCGCGGGCCGGCGGCGCGGCTGCGAGGACGCTGCGCGAGTACGGCGTCAACGTCAACTTGGCGCCCGTGCTCGACGTGTTCCGCCGGCCGGGCGACTTTGCCGACTTCTTTGAGCGCTCCTTTGGCAACACTTCGGAGCGCGTCGCCAGGGCGGCCGTCCCCTTCATCCGGGCCCAGCAGGCCGGCGGCGTGGCCGCAACCGCAAAGCACTTCCCAGGCCTCGGCCCTGCCTCGCACGAGGCCAACACGGACGAGCAGGCCGTCAGGCTCGACGTCTCGCTGCACGAGCTGACAACCGTCGACATGGCGCCCTATCACGACGCCCTGGCCGCGGGCGTCGACCTCGTCATGGCCTCGTGGGCCATCTACCCGGCCCTCGACGCCACCTACCCGGCCGGCCTGAGCAGCAGGTGGATCAAGCAGCGGCTTCGCGCCGAGCTCGGCTTCCGCGGCGTCACAATCACTGACGCCATGGAGGCCGCCTCGCTCGCCCCCTTTGGCGATGCCGCCGCCACGGCCAAGTTGGCCGACAGGGCCGGCATGGACATCTTGCTGGCCAGCTCGCGCAACGTCACTCAGGGCGTTGCCATTCGCGAGGCCTTGGTGCAGGGCCTGCGGTGCGGCGAGTTGGATGGCGCCGACTTCAACGCGGCAACGCAGAGGATAGCCGACTTGAGGAGCAGGATTGCCAACTGACCAACCATGTAAAGAGTTGAAAAGGGCTTTGCCCGTGTGCGGTCCATGCCACGGAGCGAGCCTCCTACTCTCACCAAGATGAGGCCATCTCTGGCCATAGACCGTCGTGTACGTGCGTGTGCTGTCCCAGCCGCTGGCATCCCGAAACTCAATACTTGGCGCCTCGACTACCTGTCGTGACACGTCGCGGGCAGAACAGGGGGAGGAGCATCTCGCATCTCGTCAACATTTCCGCCAATGAGCTATACAGTGTTGCCAGAAACATGGTCATCAGGTCGTGACAAAACTTGAAAGCAAATAGCCCGTGGTACAAAGAAAAACAAACCCGCTTCACCCGAGAAAACGTCCTGCATCAACCGAGAAACAAAACCATCAAGGTCCAGTCGCAATCGGAAGGGTATATCCTTGTGCTGCTAGTAGCCACCGTCAAACAGGCAAGCTGTTCCCCATCGTGTGTTATTGCAACGTCCGAGACGCCCTCGAGTGTACGACCGTCCTTTTCGTCCTCTACCCACGGCAACGAGGCCGCACCTTTGGCGGATTAGCGGTGGCCCCTAGCGGACAACACACAGCGAGGTCGGGAATTGCTCGGGTCCCGTGGAGTCGGGTCGGCTCAAGCCGCCGTCCTTGTCCTTCGTGTCGCACATGACAATCCGGCACTTGGTCGGGGGAAGTGTGTCGGGACAATCGCCAAGCCTTCAACCCGACAACGTGACAGACTTCTCGGCTCTTGCTTGCGCCTGATTAGCATGCGTCTCGAGACACCGGGCCATGAGCTGGGTAACCGGCCAGACGGTAGCCTTGTCCATTGTGAAGGCGGTGAGTCGGAGGATCTTGGTCGCAAAGCTGCCGTGGCTGTCGGGTTGTGATGGCGACTCGACTCCTTTCATGGCGTCCGACACCAGGTTCATCTTGAGCTTCAGCTCAGCCGATGCCAGTATCTCGCGAACCTTGTCGAGCAGCTTGACGTCCTCTTCCTCAAGCAGCATGATGGCGGGAATCTGCCCGAGATCCACAGAGTCTTGCCCAAGGATGCCCAGGTAACGGCCAACCCTGTCCTGGAGTGTCGCCATCCACTCTGCGAGAACCTGGGCACAATCGAAAACACATAGCGCCGACTGCAGAGGAAGCTCCCGGCTTGTGAAGTCGGCAAAGGTCACGCCGAGCTTGTCCGACATTGCCAGCGAGTCGGCCGCGTAAAAGGCAGCTTTGCGTAGATGCTGCTCCCGGCGTGACGTGGACTGGCCGGACATTGCAGACCCTTCACCAGATGCAGCAGGCCCAAAGCCGCACATGTCAATGGATGCTGTTACTTGCGACTCGAGGAGGGCATCCTGGGCCGACCTGTCGGAGAAGCCGACGGCGTCGGGCTCTGCGTTGCCGACCTGAGATTGCTGGGCGATGCCGTTTCCGTGGGCTAGCTCCTCAACCACCCCGTCCCAGTCTCGCTGCCAAAACTTCTCCCTGGACCGCGACAGGTTGACAAAGAGCCGCACGTAGGCGAGGTCGAGAAGCGGGATGGCGTCGGCGGAGAGGGGTCCGATGCCAAACGGGTTCGGCCGCTCGACGCTGTGGTGCGGATTGCTTGCCCACGCCATCTGCCAGGCCTTCAAGGCAGGCTCGATGTGCCTGTGCATCTTCTCCGTTTCCTCGTTTGTCCATACCTTGCCATGGTGCCTCTGGCGCGTCTCCCAGATGTAGTTGTGCAAGGCATTGATCAAGACAAGGCACCCAAAGGTGCTCGGCTTCAGATCGGTCAAGGGCCGGTCGACATCTTTGTTGACGGGGGACCCGATGGCCTGCTGGCCGTTCCTGAGGTTGAGCTGCTTCTGCCGTTTCTCGTTTGTCCGGAGCAGCTCTCCAAGAGCGTCGTAGAATGCCGCGCCGTTGTGGCCTGCGGCTTCGGCGCCGCCCTTGGCAAAAAACGCCGCGCTGGTCTCCGCGGCGTAATACTCTTCGTCGCAAGGCAAGTCGAGCACGATTTCAGAGTTTGTCAAGGCCGGGGTGTTGTTGTAGGCCGCCACATGTAGGCTGGACATGATGAAGACGGCGTAGAGCGTGCGTTTTCGCTCCTCCGCATTCTTCCATTGCAGCCACTCCTGGTGCTCCTCTTGATCGTGTTGGCGACCCCAGGCCGAGTCATCGCCCATCTGAATATCCCGCTTCGCCATGGCATTGGTCTGGCTGGGCCGCAAGAGATCTGCTGCCTGAGCCAGGCTCACCAAGGCAGCGCAGTGCGTCGAGGCAATGTCGCTCGTCGTCTTGTCGGAACCGTTGTGGCCGTAGACGACATTGAGAAGCATTGCCTGGACGAGCCAAACCGGGGTCTGGGCCGAGCAGTCATCCGCGTGGGAGGCGTGGTCGGGACCCGGGGGGCTGCGGCGAGCTTCGGTCCTGCGAGCGTCCGCTTTCCTCCGCTCGTCGAGGTAGTAAAAGACCATCTTCTTGGCCATGTCAAACAGTTCGCTTGACTGCGCATGATCCATCTCGTAGAGAGCACCGATTGCTGCCATGGGAAGGATCAGGCAACCACTACCGCCTACACCGATTGAACGACCGCTTGAAGTGGAAGACGGATCGAAAGACAAAGTGGGAATGTGCAAGAATGGGAGGTGAGGATGGAAATAGGTCAGGTATGCTCCCACGTAGCGTTGCAAGTCCTGAGTACTTGGCAACTTGGCTGCTGCCTGGGCGGAGGATGCTGCATTTGCGCCAGACTGGAACTGGGGCGACAACGGCGAGTTCTGAGAGGTGATGGAGTATTTACGGCCGCCAAAGGGCACACACTGGGAGAGGGCGTTCACAATGGCAGTCCGAGTGGCATCTGAGATGGTTGTCACGGGGGAGGTGCCATTGTTCCCGCCGCCGAGGGATGATGGAGTTTCGGGGCCGGCGGTGAAGCCCAGGGTCTGGTTCAAGTTCTGAGTGTTTAGTCCAGACACGACGGACGGGCTCAACGAGCTCAACGAAGGCGGAGGCGTAGAGAAGTACGGGTCATTGATCTTTTGAGAAGCTGGCTGAGGTGATAGAGGGGCTCCATTGAGGAGATCAGGAAAGACCGACCCATTCAGATCCATCGCAAAAGGATTCGGCATTTGCGGGGGTCCCATGACGGAGGGTTGCCACATGGTGCTCGTCCCGGCCGGCGCTGGGTGGTTGGATCCGTCCAGCATCACATCGCTTATCCCACTTTGGCTCGTCGTGCTTATGGCGGACGGGCTCGACCCGTCGTCAACCACCGTCTCGTTTGTCTGGAAGGACATTTGGTGCTCGAAGCCGGTGAGCCAGTCGAGGCCATCGTCAAAAGGCTGGCTCGACGCCACGTCGTTGATGCCTTGACCGAAAGGTGAAGTCTGGTCCACCGCCATCGACTGCGGGGAGTCGTTGTAGTGAAGGGCGTTGGGGTTGATTGTCGAGCCCGGTCCGAACAAGAGACCCTCAAAATCGAATTCCGAGTTGAAAACGGCCATTGGGGGGGCCGTCCTGAGGCCATTCTCGAATTCGTTGCCGCTGATCTGCGCCGTCTCCAGCTTCGGCAGGCCGTGGTGCATCCCTCTCTGGCCCATGGCTGCCGACATGCCACCGAAGACGTGGTCCAAGTTGTGAACGGGCAAGCCGACAAGGCTCGGGTGACGACTGTGGGCAGCCATGCCTCGCGCAACAGAGACGTTGGCCGAGGCGATCATCTGCATGGCGGCGCCGTCGACATGACTGATTGTGTTTGCTCGGGGCCTCATGGACGTCGCCGCCGTGTTGGCTCCGGTGGGGTTAGTGCCGGCGACGCTGTTCTTGCGGGCTCTGCTCTGGGCCGGGCCAATGCCGCTGGCCGACTCACGGCGGTTCCGAGGACGCGACGATGGAGTTGATGTTTGATGTAGCTTCTGCTGGTGCCGCAGAAGCAGGTCGCGACGGGCAAAGCATCTTGCGCACTCGGGGCACTCGAACGGCTTCTCTTTGGTGTGGGAGCGCTCGTGTCGCTTGAGATGCTCCAGGCGGGCAAAGGAGCGTTGGCAAGTCGCGCAAACGTGGGGTCGTGGCTTGTCAGTCTTGGGAGGGGGGAAAGTGGACGGCGCTTTGGTATTTACGGTGATTGTCGAGGCTGCGAGGCGAGTCAGTACTTGACGACGGACAGACGAAGGCCGAGTGGTGTCAAGCTGAGGCACAATGAGATCAAAACAGGGGAAGGGAGAGGGAGGGGATTGGAGCGGGCGGCAGCGGCCACGCAAGCTAATCGAGGAGGCTTCGGGCTCACCAGAATCGTCAGCGTTGGGCTGGTTGCCGGCGACGGCTGCGCCAGAGGGCGTAGGGTTTGGCATTATGGAAGTGCGCGACAGCCTGGCACCAGCGTCATTCAAGACCATGACAAGACGGCGAAGCTTGCACGGCGCTGCGATCCGGGGTGGTGGTGGTAATGGTGGTGGTGGTGGTGGTGGTGGAGCGCGGCGATGAATTGCAATCGGTCGAGTTGTGGTGCCAGCCAGGTCAAGGGCATCCGTGGGGCAGCGTGACGGTGGGCGAGTGGTTGAGTGCGCTGCAAGAGGGAGGATGGCGGGGAGGTCGGCGGCAGCCAGTTATTGAGTCAGAAGGAGGGACGGCGGGGGAAGAGGGAAACGACGTGCTCAGCAGCCGAAAAAATCATGTCAAAGTGAAGCGACGACGTAGAGCATCACCAGGCCATCCGTCGTCGAGAGGGAGCAATTGCTGCTTTGGGCCAGAGGATGGGAAAAAGGGGGGGATCTGGGGAGGCAGAGTCGGGGAGTGAGAAGGAGAAGGTTTGGCCATGCGGGACGAAGGCGGCAACGACAGAGAGCAGCGGCGTACCGTGCGCAGGACAGTGCGCAGAGCCAGACCCCGGACGCTGACGCTGGTGCTCGCGCGGTGGCGCGCGGCGGGCTGGAAGTGGTTCGGGGCAACAGGCCAGGTAGGTACTTGGCGTACCTACTTTAGCAGATACCTTGGGTCGGTAGGTACCCAACCCGCGTACATACGGATAGGTATGGAAGGTATAGGTAGGAGTGGCTCGGAGCTCTGCCCGTGGCCAAGGCACCACCACACCAGACTTACCAGGGAGCTTTGTCACCGACGAAGCACGGATGACTTGCAGGGCAAAGGGCGCCTGGACGACTGACGACCTGACGTTGATCCCGACCCATTGTCAGAGTCAACTTTGGAGGGCCAGAAAATGGCGCGCGCCCAGCGTCGCAGACTCCTTCTCGTGGCGGCACCAAGGCCATGCATGGATGCATGTACTGCGCATACGAGGCGCATTAGCACAGTAGCTGTACTGTACAAGGTAGATACCTTCCTCGGCCTGTCGCAGCTCCTGCCAGAGCATGGTACAGACAGAGGTAGCTCCCAACAGCCACCTGGAGGGGTGGTTGTGCAGGGTCTCGATGGAGCCGGTACGACGCTCAGGTACCGGCTACCTCTGGTGCTGTACGGTGCGCAGCGTACCGTGCAGCGGTGCAACTCTCTCGACTCTCTGCCCCCGTACGGAGAATTGATGGTGTCTGCATGCATGGGCGAGGAATAGGAAGGACGCTGCTGCAAGAGCTCGTCGCTGCGCCCATGGCCGAGTGTTGTTTGCGACGTTGAAGAGGCAACAGGCTCGGCCTCGTCGAGAGATGTCGCCGAGGGCGACGGGTCTGGGCGAGAGATACCACGATAGTACCCAGGTCCCGGGTACGGTAAGCCATTAAGCGCTCGGTCCCCTGCAACATCAGCAACTCGGTGGCTGAAGTTGCAGGCTCGCCTGGGTAGCAGGATCCTCGCCCTCTTCCAGTCCAGGCCCCTTTGCGTAGGTATCCAGGAACAGGACTGGCACAATTCGCTGGCGGTGATTCGCACTGCACAGGAGCGTTGGGCGGACAATCGATAAGCACCCAGCTTTTGCCTTTGCCCAAAGGAGCATCGCCGAGGGATTGAAACCTCCATCCAGGGTCAGATGAGACAATCAATACCTCATGCTGTCCCTGCCTGCGTGAGCCGTCTCACGCTGGCCCCGGGTAAGCTGATATGAGGAAGGGTCTGCCCGCAGCACCCCCGTGGAGCTTTGTACCAATGGGTCGTCGGTGCTGCCGCGCGGGACGACGACATGGTTCGGGCATTTCCAGTCGCAAACCGCTCGCAGAGCAGAGAGGGAGATAAGAGGCGGGAGGGAACGAGGGCGGGAAGCAATCTGCTGCATTTCTCGTTGACGATTGTCACAACCAAGCAGGCCCTCTTTAAGTGTGCGAAAAGACCAACTGGGGTCGTGCGCTCGGGCTGTGTTCCTGAGCCTCCCACGCGCACAAAGTCGCAAATTTGGCAAATAAATCTGCCCATGTTATAAATATCTGGGCCATGGCCGATAAGAAGCTCAACACACAGTACGGATACGGACACATACATACACGACGCAATGTCTGTCTGTATGCGGGTGCAGAGCAAGAGCATGTGGCAGCTATCTACAGAGTACATATATGCGGGCGAGTCTGAGCCCAACAATTTCGTTCGGTGCCAATCTGGCCATGTTAGACACGGAGCAGCATGGAAAGCTCTGGGGCCTGCTTCAAGCCCGCGATGCGTCGGGGCATTAGGCGTTGTATTGACGTTGCTGTCGCTGCCAAAAGGTGAGGCCTTGACGATGCTGCTCGTGGTTGTCTCGACGTCTCTTGCTCGTTGCAAATGCTGCGGCCTCGGCTCACCTTTGGGCAGGCACTTGCTGAGAGCTTAGAGGTGATGGCTGCAGGATGAAGAAGCCACAGCTTCGGCAGGCGAGCATTTCTCCCCGGGGGAGGCAGCATTAAAATGTTCACATCATCCGAGGCTACATGAGGTGAAAGTTATCCTCGACGCCTTGCTCGCAATCCGGAGAGGGTTGCACACCAACGTCCCGGTCGCACCACCCTCCGACTGCATGCCTACAGCACTCATGCATGATGCAGCGAGATGGGCCTGCGAGCCGCTCTGTCAAGAAGCTAGCGGAATGACTGCTATTTTCGCTCACCATATTCCCCTTACGACGACTATGTATGTACAGTAAGTAGGTAGGTAGGTAGGTAGGTAGGTAGCGCACGGTCGATCGATGGCGGCAATTATCAAGACATGACTGTGCCTCTCTGCTGACGGGGCTTATACATACATACATGCAATGGTACGGGCATGGTCCGTCTCTCTTGACCTCGACTTGTCTGTGAGCCACCAGCATAGCATGTCTGGGCAGTTGCGGCTCCTTGCGCCGCTGAGAGAGCAATGTGCCCGGGGGGGTTGATTGTCGTCTTATCAACAGCACGAGGTGCCAGTGGAGGTCTGCCTAGGTACCTAGTAATTACTCACTACCTACCTGTACCTGTACCTGCGCCGTTGCAAAGGGCTCCCGCCTCCTCTCAACTCAGCAGCACCAGAAACGCATGCCTGGGCTCGGGCAAGAGTAGTTCATCAAATCGGAATAGCAAGTTTTCCCATGTTACAACAGGGCCCGTCTGGCGGTTTGTTGCCCTACCTACCAGGCACTACCCAAGGCAAGGTATTCCTGACCCAGCGGCACCACGAGCAGAGCTAGTGCTTGCTGCAACATGTACATTATCCGTACAGACAGACGCAATGTGTCCCTTGAAGCCGTCCGTGAATAGCCCTGGCAGTGTCCCTGGAGTCGAGTGCATCCGAGCATGCCTGCCTTCACAATGTGCATATACACATCTGTACGTACATGCGTTTGCGTGGGATAGAGATGCAGCCTTGCCCTCAAGCCAACGCGCCGTTGGTGAGGTTGCCGTGGGCTCATCCCCGTCAGCCCGTACCATGCCGCACTGGATGCAGAAGTGATCAACGGCAAAGCCAGCAGTCGAGTCCACCCCCACCCGTGCTTTAGCCCCAGGTCTTCCTCCATTCTGCCATGTTTTGGGTTCCGTGGCCGCGGACCAAGGATCAAAAGCAAGGCAAGGCACGAGAGGCACATGCGAATTTAATAGGTACCTCCCTACTAGAGGTAGGCAGGTAACTGGGTACCTTACCTACCGGACGCACCTACCTGAGGTATCCACCTGGTACTGTACGCATCGAGTCGGCTCTCACACTGTGCGTCGCGAGCCAAGACGCAGCACAGCCTGCACCTTTTCCCATCGTGAGCGCAACACCGACATTGCAGACCAATTGCACCGACCCTCTCCGCACATCTCTTGCGGATACAAACTAGACTAGCGCCTCCTCGATGCGTTCTGCTCGGAAGAGAGCTTCCAAAGGCTCGGCCCCGTTTCGGACTCGCGTGATTCGCGTCACCGCCAGATCTGAATGTGGGCAAACCTCGATAACGACAGACCAGGCACGCCGCAGCTTGGGTCACCAAATGGACGGGCTGGCTACCTACCACCGGGCACGGCTGGAGTTGGCCACCCCGTCCACACCCCATTTTCAGATTAACAGGAGCTCATGCAGCTGCAGCTTTTTGTTGGCCCGAGCATTCTTGCCACGCCCGCCGCAAACTGACTGCATGGCCACCTGTGTATTTTTGCCGGCTAGAGGCGTTTGCCACGTCCACCATGACGTTTGCCTGTGCCGATGCGCCTGGTCCGACACCCCACTGGATCTTGTCGTCAGGCCCCGAGTCCCGAAAATTGCCTGGGAATACAGACAGATGAAGACACACAGGCTGACGAGCGCCGGGATTCCAGCCCCCGTATCCGCTCTTTGACATGGACTTGGGCGACAATGCTACACTGCTCTCTATGTACCACTTTACTTCGCACGCAGCTTGACCTTCATTCGACCGGCAACCGCACCGGTCGTCCATCTTTAATCGCAGATGACATCTTCTCACGCCCACTGCCTGCGACTGCATCGTGGCGTTGCCAAAGCCCTTTGTTTGGAATCTCAGTCACTTCCAATGCCACCCCAGAGCACAGTGCGGACTGTCGACTGAATGGCCTCTCGACCTTCCCACCCGCTGCACAGCCCCCCATGTCCAGAACAGCATGGGTCCGCCAGGCCTGCGTTGGCGCCGCCGACGATGTTTCAACGCACCAGTCAGTCAGCCGTGAAAAGGCCCACGTTGGGACCTCGAGGCCCACATCTGGGGAATGCTGGGGCCGATTCGAGGCTCCAAGCCGACACGAGCAAGCCGAAATTAGCGCCACACGACGCAAAGGGCCCCGGCCTCGCTGCGGGACCATGGCATATTATTCATTGTCAGCCGTCTTTGGGGAGCTCTCGTTGATGTCGATGAATCCTAAGCAAGGCTAAATCTGTCGGCCATGACGACTCGCGTTGCGAGCAGTCATGTACAGTACATCCACTCGAGTCCATATCGAAAGATGGTCGGTCGCAAGGGTGATGCTTGTTGCTTGAAAGCACTCTGACGGCTAAAAATGCGGCATCGAATCGCCCACCCCTGGGTGGAAAACGATCAGGTGAGCAGGCCATTTCTGCAATCCCCGGGAGATGCTCGTCAATTTCAACGCCTGCCATTCGTCGGCCCTCCTGCAAAGCAAACGATCGGCCCTCCTGCAGGACGGCCCAGGTGTCGCTCTGGAAGCATTTGAGTCACTCTCGCGCACACTCGGCAGCCGACAGTTGGAGGGTGGGTATTCCTCTGAACCCAGGCGCAAGCGTAATGGTTCGTAGAGGTCGAGTACTGTAGCAATCTGCATAAAAAGCATAGCTACGAGCCCCTGCTGGTGACCAACTCCAAACAGCAAACACACAATATCTACAGAGTACTTGAGTTTCAAACGGGGCTAAGACTTCCCACCTGGTCGGAACGGCACTGTGTTCCAGGCTTTAGAAACAGTTGGTGCAACAAGTGTTTGTCGAGTATTCCTTCTCCGACGTTGAGAAGGGGATTTTTTTACAGCATCGCCAGGACAGCCCTGTGCACATCCGCCGTCACCGGGCCTTGACCGAATCATAGCCATTCCGCACTCGCCATTCCACAAGATGGCCTGGCGGAGCCGCTGACGGCGCTTCCGCGATGCCAGACTTGAATCCTGCCGGCTGAGCCAAGAGTTGCTGGCGCGCACACCACGCTAGCGGAACCCCTGACTCCCCGGATCCTGGGGTTTCCCGCCCCTGGGCGACGCCAGATGAAAGAGGGACTGCGATGCCGAGGCGCCTATGTACATGCGTCGGGGGAGTTGCAAATTGCTCGGCATCGTGCAATCTAGAGCCTATTCTCTAGCTGGTCAAGAGGAACAGACAGCCGGCCGCCATGAGACGACCGGCTTCCCCTGCTCGTGGAGAGAGCAGGCTCCGGAAAGCCGGGCGAATTGAGGAGGTTCAACCAATTGATGCCAATCTTCGCTTTATTCCGTCGCGCTGTCTCAGATCAGCCGAAGCAATGTCATGGCATTTGATTGGCCAAGCCTCAAGTCCAGGGCACTTGGGCATCGAGACGGAGTTGGTGGTTCCTCGAATCAACCCAAATGTCTCAGGATATATAGCATGGTCAAAGCTATCCGGACTGCCAACAAGCTCCTGCCACCTCAAGCACAGTCCCACAGGCCGTGTCAACGGAAAGAGCCTGCCTCACTGTCGTGGGCTTGCTGCCATGTGTTGGAAGGTCGAGATGCCTACGACTCGGACAGGGCTCAAGAAGAGTAGAGAGTGGTGGCCGATGAGGAAATCCAAGGGCAGCACGCAGTCTACGCACGCATCCCGTCACCCAAGGGATCTTCGCCATCAGCCGCCATGACCTCCCACCCGCTGCTCTGCTCATGGGGCTCATTTAACAGGCATGACGTTCCAGTCAGACGCCCCAGCTGGCTGACCCAAGTCCAAGCAGGCTACTGGTGGCGTGAACCTGAAGCGCGGTCGCTTGCTCGGGACAGTGCACCCGATCTGGCCGGCAGTGTTGGTGCGCGCCGTTGACATTTGGGGCCGGAGCCTGTCGCCTCACCCGGCTCGAGGCAAGGGACGGACGGGCGAGCCTGGCGCCACGGCTGATGGTGCTCGAGTAAGATGGCTCGGTCCGGGCGCGAGTGGCGGCCGGCCTTTGGAATCTCGTCGGGGAAGTGGCATTTGGCTGCATCTTTCGGGGCTTTGAGGACCAAGATGACACACCGTCCGGGGCCGACGATTCGAATTGGCCCTCCTGAAGGTCTGGAGGCTCCGGCGCAGGACTTGACAAACTCCTTGTCCAGCAATGACGAAAGCCGAAGACGAAAGCAGCCGGTCGGGCTCGTCGAGACGCACACAGCCAGCGGTCCCTCAGGGCCCGTGTGTGCTCAACACCGTCGCACCCTGCTTTGCCGAAGAGAGAAGGCTGCTTCGCACGGCAGCCAACAATAGAGTCGGCCCCATCCAGACATGCTGACTGGCTGCCCGTTGGGGACAGGACGAGTCCACGTTGATCTGTGGCGTCGTGACCCACGAGGCAGCCTGGCCTTGGGCGAGGGAGAACGTGCCTCGGAGATGGCACTGCACCGACCGCGATCCGTGTGCGGCTCTATTGCGTGGCTTTTTGCTCAAAGCCTGACTGAGCCGCAGCCCAGCAAAGTTGTCGCATGCCCGAGCATGGACAGAAGGAGGTTCAGTGGTCTTCACCGCCTTTGAGACGGGGTGCCCTCATGACTTTGGTCCAAGTCTTATGACCCCGAACTGTCTCACCCATCGCCCGGCCGCTGTGTGCGCTGCAGTCCCGCGTGTGACTGATGGAACAATTTGGGGGTGAAGAGGGAGGCTGTTGGGCGAAGGTGGTGCGACGAGAGAACCAATGCTTGTCGCTTGGCGCAGAGTAGCCGGCCATGTCGATTGGGGATTCGACGGGGAGTCGCTGTGGACGACGAGACTGGAGGACGCGTCAGCGCTGCGCTTCAACCATGGCCACGGAGCGTGCTGGAGCAGATCGAACGTGTCGTCATCCCGAGCGAACCTCGCCTGTCATTCGCCCCTTTCGAAGAAGACGTTGAACCTGCGGCCTCACCCAAACGCCCTTTACCATGGTCGACCAGAGGGGGCATCAGTCGGGGTCAAGCAACTTACATGGTCCGACGGGGCGAACTCAGGGGTCAGAGGCCGGGCTCGACGGCGGAGCCCATGCCGGAGACGGCCGCCCACTTCGTTTCGCAGTCGCTGACAGGTGCTGCGGGCCACTATGCGAACAAATCATTTGAAAGAGCCCCCCGGCCTCGTCATGGCGCTTACAAATGCCAAGGGCGCCACCGACCTCATTTCAGGCCATGGAGGGGAACAATGTCATGCTTCGTCTCCTGCAAGCCATTCTGGAGAAACCGAGCCCTTCTCCACCCTTGCCAGATGTCATCCCAACTTCCCACTTTGGCCGTAAAAGAAAACCTTCTTTGCCATGGATCCTGCCTGCTGTTGGCCTGGTCCGAGCGGAAGGCAATTACGAAGCCAAGGGTGATGTTGTAAACACACTTTCTGGCAGCATCACTGTGGCCTCGAAGCGCCTCTCTCGTTCCTTTCCTTGTTACCGAACCGCTCGTCTCTCTTTCGAATCTCGTCATGTCCCGCCTCGCTCGGAAAGACCAACCGCTGCCGTCGCTCCCCAGCACACCAACCACTCCGTCCAAGCTGCCAGTGGTGGAGACCAGGCTCCAATACGCCAAAGAGGATGAACAGCCTCGGCGCTCAATGGCTCCCGAGCCCGGGGCGTCAACCCGCCCTCAAGTTCCGCCGCCCAATGGAGGATATGGATGGGTGTGCACAGCTTGCGTCGGCATGATCAACGCCCATACCTGGGGCATCAACTCGAGCTTTGGCGTCTTTCTCGCCTACTACCTGGCGAACCGGTCGTTTGCGGGAGCCACGACTCTTCAGTATGCCTTTGTTGGCTCGCTCAGCATCGGCTCCGGCCTGCTCATGTCGCCGGTTGCAACCATCTGCGTGCGACGCCTGGGCACCAAACCGACCATGTACATTGGCGTGCTGCTCCAGAGCGCGGGACTGGTCTGTGCCAGCTTTGCCCAACAGATATGGCATCTGTTTCTGACGCAGTCGATTCTGTTCGGAGTCGGCCTGGGCTTCTTGTTCATTCCCTCGGCCGCCATCGTGCCTCAGTGGTTCACCACACGCCGCTCGCTGGCCAACGGCCTCGCTGCGGCCGGCTCTGGCATCGGGGGGGTCCTTTACTCATTTGCAGCGGGAGCAATGATTCGGACACTCGGCCTGCAGTGGGCCTTCCGGATACTGGCCATGGTTGCTTTCGTCGTCAACATGGCCAGCACGATTCTACTCAAGGATCGTAACGAGGAAATCGGCTCCAGTCACAAGGCCTTTGACCGAAACATACTAAAAGCAACAGACTACCAGCTTCTCCTTGCGTTTGGATCCTTTAGCGTGCTGGGGTACATCGTCTTGCTCTTCATTCTCGCCAGCTATGCCATCAAGATTGGCCTGGGGGCGTCGGAGGCGGCATCCATCAGCGCAGCCTTCAACCTGGGCCAAGCTTTCGGACGGCCCATGATTGGCTATTTCAGCGACAGGACAGGGCGCTTCAACATGGCCACCCTGACGACCTTTTTGACGGGCCTCTTCGCGCTGGTCATCTGGACCAACGTCAAGAACTTGGCAGGCCTGCTCGCCTTCGCCGTCATGGGAGGCACCGTCGGCGGCACCATCTGGGCGACGATTGCGCCCCTGGCTGCCGAAGTCGTCGGCCTCGGCAGCGTCCCGGCCGCGCTCAGCATTCTCTGGATTACCTTCTTCCTGCCCTGCACGTTTAGCGTGCCGGTGGCTCTCCAAATCGTCGACGGGACCGGATCCTACCTCGGCGCGCAGCTCTTTGCGGGCTTCATGTACGTTGCGGCGGCTGTGTGCTTGGGGATTGTCCGGGCGCGCAAGATACGCTCACTCCATCGTCAACGGACGGCCATGTTGGAGGCAGAGGGGGTCCTGGACGAGCCTGACTTTGCAAAGGATTGGCCCGGTCGGGAGAGCAACGAGCAAAAGACGCCGTGGTGGAAGGGGGGCTTTCGCCGTTGGAAGCTGGAGAGGATATAATAGACGCTTCACGTGCCCGTTTATCGTCAAACCTTTCTGGTCATGGTTCCAAACTGGGAAGAGCATCAGAAGGGAGGGAAACAAAACGTGTACGATATACCAAAGTCTTTGTTAACGTGGTATGTGAGCGGGTTCTCTGTTTTGATTATAGACGAGCATCTGAGCTGCAGGGCAAGGATGAGAAATGTCGGTCCAGGCTGTGTATATGATTGGGATGAGTGACCTGGCTCCGTTTTGCATGACGGATGAACCGCATGCAGACTATACGGTATGGGTTGGACACGAAAGAGTCACGTCATGGTAAATATACATGTACGCTGCGACGTGCACCTCCATAATGCCATCATGTATCGAAACTCTCTTTGCTTGGCATCGTACATGGATATCTATCTAGGCATTTCGAGAGTGGAAACCTGCATAGGCGGGGTAGACTGGAAAGTCCCAAGAGATGGTGTCTTCATGTTGCAAGAGCTGGTGGTCGAGGCCCGAAGGCCCGGCATTCATGTAGAGGAATTTGGTAAAGGGGACGGTGGCGAAGTAGGTGAAGCTGGTGTCTGCAGGGATAAAGGCCACGTCTCCCTGGATCAGATATGTCTCGGGATAGCCAGCAATGGCCAGGGCGAGCTGGCCCTCCTCCATCTGGATGGCGAAATGGTGAGGGAGCTGCGTCGTCTCGAGCGTCTCATTGTCCAACTTGGGCGACATGATGATGGTGCCCATGGTGAAGTTGCCCGTCGTCGAGGTCTGAACGGGCGTGGCCAGCGGCTGCATGATCTTGTAGCCGTTGTGTGTGTTGAGGTACTTGGGGCCGTAGTCCTTGGCCACAAAGTATGGCTCGGCGGCATCGTCTGGCAGAGCGTTGGATCCATTGTGCCAGCTGAGGCCAGCACCGGCAGTGCCATTGACCAAGTCGCGGCGGGGGACGAAGAGGTCGGCCGGCGCCTGGTAGAGGTCAAGCCGCTGCAGCCGTTCGTCCAGCTCAGGCGTCATGGGCCCAAAGGGCTCCTTGTCCTCCGGGTCGGGGGGATAGGGTGTCATGACGGCCTTTGAGTCAAAGGCGCCCGAGCTAAAGTCGTCAAACAGATGTTCGAAGCCGCCGGGGTGGAAGACGTGGGTGAGCTGGGCGTCCGGGTCTACCAGCTGGAAGGTGTGGATGGCTCCGGGAGGCATGCTGCCATAGTCGCCCAAGGTGCCGACGCGGGCCTCATGGCTGGCGCCCGTGGCCTTCCTCTGGCCCCAGAGCTGCGAGCGGCCCTTTGCGCAGTAAAAGTGCTCGTGGGTCCGGCGATGGGTGTGCGGCCGCGCCGGCGTCCAGCCCGAGACCTTGCCGCTGTGCTGGACGAGGGCGAAGGCATCGCCAGACGAGTTCGCCGTGATGGAGAAGCGCAGGACTTGCGAGGCCGTGATGAAGATGGCCCGGCCCTTGTACCTGGGCAGGACGTAGGGGCGCACAGAGTCGGGAGCCGAGTCGACGACAAGGCTGTTGTTCTCGCAGCGGCGCACGTGGGCCCTCGCCGTGGGGCCGAGGAGCGCCCAGCCGAGGAGAGAATGTGACGGCTTCATGGCGAGCAGAAAAGAGTGATGAGTTGAAGCGGTTGACGGGCAGACAGCCTAGGTGCGCCGGCCAAGAGGTAGAAGTAGGTGGGATCCAGATGCTGCGTGCACCAACAACGGCAACACGCGATTCTGCCATGGTCAAGTCGGCATGATGCCAGGTCCGTAATACCACGTCCATCGGCAAGCCAAGCTCGACCCCGCCGGAAGATCAGGGGTCGCGATGGCAAGCAAAGTATGTGAGCAGCCGGCCAGGGGGGGGTGGGGGTATCGGACGTCAATGACTAAAGAAGGACGTGCGTGGGGGGGGGCGAGATTGAGATGAGCGGGGGAATATAGATATATATGAGTTATGAGTGTGTAGCTCGATATATATGCCATCAAAGCGCCTTATAGCGCTTACGTACCCATTCGACGACTCCTCCCGTAGCACTGCCAGGCTTCGGCGCCCACCGGCATAGGAGAGTTGGTGCATTGAGCACGCGTAACAAGCCTGATTACAGTAACCCAAACTCGGCAATACGGCCAAAAGACATACTTGTTGCCTTGCCTCGCCCGACGGCTGGTCCGCCATTTCGTCTCAAGCATGGTCGTCGAGGCGAATCCAAAGTCGAAGCCAACAGGATTGGGGAGGCAGGTGCGTCCGAAATGACCGGCCCGGGCCGCCTGCCGCCGGGGGCTTCTACCGGGTCGGGCAAGAGGCAAGTGCCACGGGGTATTCGAGGAAGGAGTCAAGGCGCCCTTCCCCCTCTTTTCTCCTCGCGGGAAAACATCAACCAAGTCCCAGCGGACAAGATGCAGAGGAGAGAGGAGAGAAGCCACTTTGCCAGTCATCGTGATCCGGCAGCCAAGCTGGTGGTGCACCGCCGTACACTCTTTTGATCCGGGCCTCTCCCTTGGGCAATACGCAACGCAACAACGCAAAGTAACGACATGAAGCCGTCCGCCGCGCTCCTCGCGGCCTCTCTCCTCTCCTCGCAACCTCGCGCTGGCGCCTCTGCCTCCAACACGGCGCAGCTCGTGGACTCGCCCGCCGACGCCTGGTGGGTCGACGAGCAGGCCTTCGAGGCGGCCATCGTGGCCACGACGGATCTCTACCGGCGCGAGCACGAGGCCGGCCTCATCAGCTGGAACGCGACGCTCGCCGCCTTTGCCGCGTGGTACATTGGCAACTACAACTGCGCCTTCCGCCACTCGGGCGGCCCCTTTGGCGAGAACATGGCCTACGGCTACGCGACGCCCGCCGCCAGCGTGGCCCAGTGGGGGAACGAGCGCATCCAGTACGACTACAGCCACCCGGGCTACTCATCTGCCACGGGCCACTTCACGCAGCTCGTCTGGAAGGGCACCACGGATGTCGGGTGCGCTCGTCGCTGGTGCGGCGGCAGCATGAACTGGCTCATCGCCTGCGAATATTGGCCGCGGGGGAACATGCTGGGCAATTTCGAGCAGAATGTGGGCAGGCGAGTCCGATGAGGGCTGCTGGCCATGGGGGGTTCTTATCAGCGAGTGTGGCCTACGGTCCTTTTCGTCGCCTCTCGAGGGAACACGCCGAGATGTGCCCAGCTGATGCTTGGGGCCAGACAATGACGCAAGCTGCAGGGATTCTAGAGGCGCGCGTTTCGCCTGTTTCGTTTATCGCCTGTACATGCTGTATATGGAGGCATCCACAAGACTAGGGCGAGTTAATCGATATCGGATTGGGCATACACTTTGTGCTTTGGGCAATGGCAGTAGCAGAAGATGTAGCTTCGCTACTATATTGGGACGGGCTGATGTCTTTGACCGGCCGTGACAAGAATAGCCAAAGTGCCCTCTGCTCGAGTGACGCTGCTCGGAAAGCCACACGGTTCAGCTGGCCCTTGGCCTGTCTGTCATGGTCGTCTATCGGCTTCAGAATTCCTTTTTGGCTGCAGTCAGGCCAGTTCTTGTCGTCAATAGCGCTTGTGCACCAGGCTGCCCACTCAACCAGTGCTCGATTCTCTGCACGCAAGCCCTCGATTCGCGAATGTGTCGGCACTGAGTCGTTTTTGCTTCCTTGTTGAGGCTTTCGGCGACATGGCGGTGGCAGGGATGGATCCATGCCAGCTGGGCCAATGAGGTGCGCCGACGAAGGGGACTCAGACCGGACAGATTTGAGAGTCTCCCTTTGAAGAATCATGTCTTTTCGAGGCGCCGAAAAAAAGGAAGAAAAGGCATGCCATGGAGAGACATATTCACGCCCACACGCTCCCCATGGATAAGACTCGCACGTGGCGCCCATCTTGCTGAGAAGGAGGGACAGCCACGGCCAGCCACTCACTCTCGTGCGAAAAAGAGGCAGAGCCAATCAAACCGATCTCTTT
>JAPEBW010001421.1:0-24559 GCA_027405785.1 Ophiocordyceps robertsii | reverse complement strand
AGCTACTAAAATGCTTTCCTTTTATATGCTTTTATATACTTTTATATACTAGTCTATAACTTATACTTTATATTACTTATAAAGTTATTAAACTACTTCTTAACAAAATAAAAATAGCTTATACTATCTTTATTACTAGTTATAAGTAATATACGCTTTATTAATTATTACTAGCTTATAAGACTAAATATCCTTATTTTAAAACCTTTTATAAGAATTTATCCTCTTTTAAAGGAAGGCCTTTTACTTAAGCTTTATATAAGGTATTGGTCGATTATATAAGGCATTAGTCGATTTATCTAATAATAATCTTATTATTAGCCGAAGCTAACTTAAGCCGATTTTAGGCGTATTTAGCCCCTACCGCTTATAGCTAATATTAGCTATCTTTGACTATTAAGCTATATCGTCTCTTTTTATAACTACTAGTATTTACTTTAATAGTTATAACTTATAACTAGCGGTATTTACTTTCCTAGTTACTCCTTTATATCTAGCTATAAATACTTTATTAGATATTAGTACTTTTAGTACTAAGGATTATTAAAAAAATAAGGTTTCCCTTATATAGTAAGTATATACTTTTAAATGTCTTTAGATATTATAAAAATAGAATGATTTTCGCCTTAATATATAATAATAGAAAATGTAAGTAAATAAAACTTTATTATATTTTTATAAGCTTTTAACTTAGATAGTTATAACAACTATTATTAAGTATTGGAATATTATAACAGTTTTTAGCTAATAAGTTTTATTTACATTTAGAATACCTAATATTTTTACTTTTAATAACACTAATATATTTATTTACTAGAAATCTTCTTAATAAAAGATTATTAAGAGTAGCTTAATTATGTAGATTATTATTAGATTGAATGTTATAAAATATAACAACTTTAAGGAAAATAGAAAGTATAATACTTATAATTTCAGTAGTTTTAATACTCTTAACAATTTCTTATATATAATAATCATAGTTTTGAGTTATTAAAATACTATTTATAGAGGATCCTATATTATTTTCATTAACTATATTAAACAAATCTTTTTAAGCCTAGTTATATATATTTTAATAATTTTAGCTTTATTTAATTAATAGGTCTTTATATTATTATTTAAATCGTTTATATAAACACCTGAAATATTAACGTTTTATAAAATATGCTTACCTTAGTTATATAAAAGGAATTATTCTTAATTTGTGTTTTTATATTTAAAGGTTTACTATTTAATATTCTTTAAATATTAGTAAATACTAAAGAAGGTGTATTATTGCTTATAGAACTTAAGCTAGTAAAGTAAAAACGTTTAGTAGGAAAGATAGTCTTAATAATATTTGCTTTAAAAACTTTCCGAATATTTACTTCAATATAATAACAATTATTTACTATATTCTCTAAATGAGTTATATTTAATAAATAAAAAACGCCCTTAATATATAGGCTTATATTAAGTATTAAATGTTTGTTAAATAAATTAAAAGGTATTAAAAAATAGCTAGTAAATCTATTTTATATATAACTTAAACAAAGGTTTTATTTATAATCGTTATCGTATATAGCATTAAGTAATTAAGAATCTTAGTTTTTAATATAATATGTAAAATCCAAACAACTATAAGAAGTTTTTACATAATAATATATTTTATAAGTAGTGTTATAATATAATAAAGGTAATAACAATTTATATAAACAATTAATAAAAATTTGTTTATTAAGATTAGGGGATTAAAAAAAGATTGTTTAAACAAATTTTGCTCGTAAAGTGAAAAATTCAAATATTAAAAAAGTAGTATAAAGGAACGTGAAAAATAGAAGAAGTTTAAAGGCAAGGTAAGGAAATAAAAGTATATTTAAATCTATTTATAATAATTTTAAGTTTTAAGAGAATTACCTATATTTACTCGAGTAAGTAACTAGTAGTTTTAAGGTCTATAGGTTAGCTTATTATTCGGTATCTCTTAATAAAAATTATTAAGTTATATAAACCTAATAAAGTAAATAGCTAATAAGTTTTAATAAACTAAGTAAATTATAAAGAAATTAAGTAAAGTATATAGATTAGTTAGTAAAAAATTAAAAAGAACAATTATAAAGGATAAGAAAAAAGTCGAGTAAGTAAAAGAAAATATTTATAAGGTTAGAGAAAAAAGGGTTTTAAGGTATAAAGGTAAGAGAAAAGAATAAAGAAAAATCTATATTCCTCTTAATAAGTAACTAAAAAAAAGCTTAAAAAGTAAGGTATAAAAATACTAACTTAAGTTTTTAATAATATAAATTATAGTTTCTTTTAAGATTTTACCAATATTTATTAAAGATCTTTTTATATTATACGTTTTGTCTTTTAATAAAGTTTTAGCTTAAGCTTAATATTTTTCCTATATCGTAAGATGTAGTTTATTTAGTTTTAATATTAATATATAAATAGTTTTAAAAGGTTCTTCTATCTTTAGAAAAACACTTTAATTTACTTATTTCATTACTTAAATAAGGTTGTCTTTAGACTTAGTAAGTATAAAGTTAATTATAGTATTCTTAATTAAGCTAAGTAAGTTATAAAAATAACTTATAATTTTAAAAAAGCCTTTAAAAAGATCCGGGGTACCTTAAATTATTCTTTAAGTTTATTTAAAGTATAGCTTGTTAAGCCTTACTTCTCTATAAGCTAGCTTTATTATTTTTATATAAATAAGGATTATTATAGTCTTTAAGTATATTTAACTTATAGTTAAAAAGAAATTCTTTATCTTTATTAATTAAGTTATTTATATTCTCCTTATTACTAAATAGTATAAAGATTATTATAAGTAAATATAGTATATTAAGTAAATTCTCTTCTTTAAGTAGTTTGACTTATAAAATATATTTTTAGCTTTATACTATAAATATAATATTAAATACTTATTATTAAATCATATAGCTATATCTTTTATAATAAAGTACTTTTTATTAAGTAATTATATTATAGTATAAAGGTAAGATCCGAATTATTCTTAAAAGTTCAGATTTATAAACGTAGCTTTATGCTAAAGTCACTAAGTTTTTCTTATTAAAGTTTTTAAAGTTTTTAAAATGCTATTTATTATACTTTTTTTAAAGAAATAAAAGAAATTAAATAGCTAACTTATCTAAATAAGTTTTACCTATTAGCATTTTAGCAGATAAAAATAATAAACTTATTAACTTATAAGAGTATATTAGCCTGATTCTTATTTTATACTTTATTGAAAGCCGCTTTTAGAGGTCTTTAAAAGCTACATTTCCTTAATGTTTTAGCTATAATTACGGTCTTTTTAAGGCTTAGTTAGTATATTGTTTTTTTATTACTTGAAAAAAGGCTGGAAAGATATTTATAAAATATTTCTATTATTCTTATAAAAAGGCATAAGGTTATATTTAAGTTTATTATTTATAAGCTAAGTTAACATAGATTTAACTTTTTAAAAGCATCGCTTATAATAATTTTTATTTCTTATTATAAAGGTTATAGTTTTAATACTTTTACTAAGTATTTATCTTTTTTATTTATATATGTCTTAAATTCTAGTGCGGTATTTTATAGTTTAAAGTAAAAGTATCTTCTAAGCGTATTGTTTTTAGAAAATAGGAGTTTCATAACGGGTTAAATTTTAGAGAATATGTAAAGGTTAGAAAACAAAAAACGCTTTAAGTCGGCTTATCCTAGCTTTTTTTTTAAGAATAATTAAGTCTTTTAAGTAGTATTAAATTATATTTACTTAGTTAAATTGATTTTTCTATTTTATAGATTATCTTTTACTAGTATTTTAAACTAAGTTACCTTTTAAAAAGTCATAGATTTAGCTTACATAAGTAGTACTTATTCTAGATATATTCTTTCTTTATAAGCTATTATAATATAATACTTAAAGATTAGGTAAAAAGGATTATGAAACTAATATATATAATAGGCCACGGCTTTTCTCTTAAAGCCTTTTTATAAGCGTATTATGAAAAAAAGTGCTTATATTTAATATTAAAACTAAAAGCTAATAAAAGCTTCGAAGTTAAAATAATATTATTAAAACTTTAACGTCTTATAATAAAAGTATTTAATAGTATAATATAGTTACTTTTAGCTTAGCGGATATTTAAAAGATTTTAATATAAATAGGTTGGAATTATTATTATTTACTATGCTTTAAAGTCTAACGATAACGGTATAAGGAGTAAGCTAATTACTTTTTATTAAAGCTAATATTATAAACTAATTACCGCTTACTAAATTCGAAACTAATTACTACTAATTAAGCTAGTAAAATAAATTATTTACTCTATATAAATATCTATAAGAATACGTAAATAGCAAAAAGCTTATTTATTCTTTAAAATATATTTAGCTACTTTATATTTTGCTTTTTAAGTTTATTTTTCAGTTTTATAATTATACTAGCTAGCTATTTATTATTAATACGTAAATAAACAAGGAATATCCTTCTTAAATAGCTTACTAAGCGAAGTATAAGCTTAGTAAAAAATACTTTAAACTTTAATTAAGCGAATCTTTTAAATATTCTTTAATAATTTAGAAAACTTATAGCAAAGTTTAGTTTAAATCTTTAAGGTATTTCCTTAGTTAAAAACAAGTTAAACTTTATTTAAAATATGTTATATAAATTCTTTAAGATCCTTTAAAAAGAGTAATAAGATGTAATTAATAGGTTTAAGGTATATTTTATAGTTTAAGTTTTTTATACTTTATTTAAGGCTTTTACTACTATAAAAGAAGTATAAGACTAAGATAAGTACTTTTAAAAAAAAAATTAGTAATAAAAAGTTTAGCTTTACTTAATATAAAACTTTTCTTTTTTTCTTAAATAAAAGGTTTAACCTTTATAAGTATATAGTTATATTAAGGTATAATATGTTATAATATACTTATACTAATAGTAGTTATAATAGTAATATTATAAAACTTAAACGGCTATACTTAAACTCCTTACTTTACTCTTTAAGAGCCTTATTAAACCCCGTAATAAGAACGCTTAAAGTATATATAATAAAAGCTCGATTAAAAAGATACGATAAATATTACTAGTCGGACCCCGCTAAAGTTTTTAAGATATAACTATTAATACTTAAAAGCTTATCCGACTATAGTTTATATCGTTTTTAGCGATAGAAAACACTATAAAAGCTATTAAAAGGATTCCGCTAGTATTTTTAAAGCATATTTAAAGATTTTTATAGGATATCTTAACTATAGTTCGGCTTATTTTTAACTAAGAAAGCACCTTAGAAAATATAAGATAAACTTTATCGTTATTTTTTAAGTATATCTATAGATATTTAAAGGGTTTCCTTAATTATAGTTTATAGTATTTCTAACTAAGCTTATACTTAGTTTATAAAGGGATTTTATAAGGATATTTATAAATGATTTATATATAAATAATAAATAGTAAGATAATAAAGTGAAAATCCTTAAAATTAGCTTTAAAAACTAAATATAAAGTAGTTAGCTATATATTAAAAAAAGATAAATTTCTTATTATTTATAAACCTTTATATATATTTATATATAGTAATTAGTTTATTATACTAGCTTAACTAATAGTAATTAACCCACGCCTTATCCCCTTTCCTTTATACTATAAAGTATAGTTAAGAGTAATAATTCTTACTTTCTTAAAAAAGTCCTTTAAATATCTACTAAGCTAAAAGTAACTATATTATATAATTAAGTACTTATCCTTTAAAAAGTTAAATACTAAACGATATTTTCTTAATTAAGAAGTTCTTATTAACCTTTAAGTTTAACCTTAATAATATATATCTTTTTCTTAATACGCTTATAACTAAACTTTAAGATTAATAAGCTATAAAAGCGGAAAAAGCCACGGCTTACTAAGTATACCGGTTTATAAATTCCCTTTACCTTTTTTAAGGTATTATATTATAATAGCTTATAAAACTAAATTAAATATAAAACGAGTCCTGCTTAGCTAAGCTAAAACTACCGTCGTTTAAGAGGTAATCCGCTTTTAAAATACAAATAAAAGATAAACTATAAAACAATAAAACTTATATAATAAAGTAAACTAAATTCGGTACTACTTAAACAGATTAATTATCCTTTAAAAAGAAAAAGTAAAGATAAGCTAACTTTAAGTCTTTTTAGCTCCTTACTCGTAAAATACCCTTTAAATTAAGGCGGCGATAAAGCTACTTTTCCCTTAAGATAATAAGCTTAGCGGATATTTTTACTATATACTATTAATAAAGTTTAGTTTATAGGCCTTACTAAGAAATTCGTTTTAAAAGATACTTAGTAGTTTCTTAGTTTAGTATTACTATTTAGCCTTATTTATTATCGCCGCGCTAATTAAAGCGTTATTAAGACTCTTAATTAATAAAAATAAGCTTTTTATATACTACGCCTTATAGTATAAGGATAAGGATATAAGGCGCGGACTAATTACTACTAATTAAGGCCGGTACTATAAACTAATTACCGCTAGTTAAGGCCGGTACTATAGACTAATTACTACTAATCGGGCTAGTATAACGGACTAATTACTATATATAAACGTATATAAAGGTTTAAAAATAGTAAAAAGCTTATCTTTTTTTAAGGGATAGTTAGCTACATTATACTTAGTTCTTTAAGCTAATTTTAAGGATCTTTAACTATACTATCTTACTATTTATTATTAGTATACAAATAAACTATAAATACCCTTATAAAATTACTTAATAAACTAAATATAAGCTTAATCGGAAATACTATTAACTATAATTAAGGAAATCCTTAAAATATCTTTAAATATCCCTTAAATATCGCGGTAAAGTCTATCTTATATCTTTTAAAGTAATAAGGTCTTTAACTCTTTTTTAGTTATATATTTAGGCATTTATTAAGTAGTAAGGAGTCTCCGCGCTAAGGAATATTTTTCTTTATAGCGGGATACGTTATAAAACACTAGCTTTATTTAAGCCTTATTTTATATTATTATCTTACTTACCCTTTATAATATTTCTAATCTTTTACTAAGTTTCTTCTACTACTTATTAGCTTTATAGGCCGCTTATAAGTTCGATATTATATCTTACTTATTACCGCTATTATAGCTATCCCTTACCTTTTATTACTAAGCTTTTTAACTTATTATCCTTTTTATGCGGTATTACTACCTATACCTTTCCGCTAATTAATAGGTATCTAGCTATTAAGAAGGTATTAAGATAAAGGTAAGACGTCTTATTAATATTAATAAGTATAGTTAGTATTAAAGTATTAAATATCTTTATTCTTACTTAAAAGCAGGTAATAAAGTCCTTAATAGCCTTAATACTTAACTCCTCTTTTTTAAGGTTTTAAAGATATTAAATAGTCTTAAAGAACGTCTTTATAAAAAAGGCCTTAAAGGTAAAAATATAAAGCGCGTAGTAAGTGCGGCTAATAAGGCGGATATTAAAACTTAAGAATTTTATTGCTTAAGTTAAGGTTAAGTTATATTTAGACTTTTCGCGGGCCTATAAGGAGAACTTTATATAGTTTATAACTAACCGGAAACTCTTAATTATTTACATCTTATTATTAAAGTATAGGCCCGCGAAGCGAGGTTTATTAAAGATCGTATTAGTTACTATTAGTAGCTCTTATAAGATTAAGCGGCGGAATATATTATAAGGCTAGTTATCGCTATCTCCTTTAGTTAAGGAGGGACGGCGGATAGACTATAGTAAGGCGCTTATACGCCTTTATATAGCTAGTCTAAGTATAGTAGTAAAGGGAAAGAGCGTTCGCTAAGTAGGATTTAATAGGTCCTTAAGACTTATAGCGTCTATAAGCTAAAAAGAGGATTTTATAACGCGGGCTAAACTATATATAAAGCGAGATTAAGTTTTAGCTATACTTTCTAAAAACGCTATTATAAACCTAGCTATAAACTAGTTAAGCTAAGCCTTAAATATATAATTAAGAACGGCGAAGATATTATTTTAATTATTTAGCTAAAGCGGGTTCTTTTAAGCTATAATAGTTACTATAATTCTTAAGATTATAGCAAGGTTAGCTAACCTAAAAGCGTGAAGTATTAGCTAGTTATTTTACTAATAAAGATTTCTAGCTATACCTTAAAAAGATATAGGCGGCGGGGGCTTTTAAATAATAAAAGCTAAGCGGGAAGTATAGCTAAGTTGCTATAAAACCGGCTATTTAAACTATATTATAGTATAAAGCTAAGGGGCGAGTCGTTTAAGTTTAATATTTAAAAAAGATAGTATAAGCTATTCTTTATAGTGCTATAATTTAAGTTAAACTTATTAGCTTAACCGTAGCTATAAAAAGCGGTATAAGTTTATATAAAGGCTTAACTTAAAGGTTTTAACTCTTGCTAAAGGACTTAAGGCTATAAAGAATAGCCGCCTTATTCTTATAAAGCTTAAGCGCTTACTTATATCCTTTATATTAAAGGCGTAGGGGCTTATAAAAAAGCAGGATAAAAACGTAGTTACGGAATAGCTAGTCTTAGCTATAAAAAACGTTAAAAGATAAAGGGACTTAAAATAAAAGTATAAGGATTATAGGCTTAAAGTAAAGTAAGTTATATATATAAGAGTAAGCATAGTACGGCGGGCTAAGGCTCGCGGTATAATAAAATATAGTTATAAAAGGAAAAAAGGAAAGAAAAGAGGGTAAGTAGTAAAGAGAATTTAAATAAGTATATTTTAAGGCTAAAAGGGCCTTATTGCTTAAAGTAAACGGCGGTATGTTATTATTAAAATATTTAACTACCTTAAGCGCGGTATGTTATAGTTTTTTATAACTTATAGTAGTTTTTAAGTCTTATACTTAAGCTTAACCGCTTAATTCTCTTAGTTAAAAAGTTTTATATTAAGTTATAAAGGCCGTATATTATACTTTTATTTAAACTATATAAGTAACTAACTTCTTTTATACTTTCTTAAAGGCTTTTACGATCTTTAATAATAAGACCGCTTTTTGTTTACTTATAAGTTATAGCTACTTAGCTAGTCTTTTTAAGTTATAAGAAACTCTTTTCTTAGTTTTCCGCTACTTTTCTTTATTATATAGCTTTATAAGATTTATTTTACTTCTTACTTATTGAAGTAAGGTATCTTTTCGTCTTAAACTAAGCCTAAGCATATAGCTAGCTTATTTACTAAGCGTAGTTATATTATTATTACGATTAAATAAATATTAAAGGACCTTTTTATATTTAACTATTATATAAGCTATCTTACTTTAGCGGTAACCTTAAATAGCTTAGTATATCTTTCTTAAAGTTTCGCTAGCTTCTTATCCGTAATATAATAACCCTTACTAAGTTATAACTAGACTTAATCGCTAGGCTTAAATTTTAGTAGATAGTATTTCTTATTATATTTATTTATTATAGCAGCTTAAGCGTAAGTAATAGCTAACCTAGCTTTTTCTTATAAAACCTCTCGATTTTATATATATAAGTAGTCCGCTAAAATGCTAAAGTAAACTTTACGTCTTAAGTAAAGATTATCCCCTTTAAGATCCCTTAATTAGCGTAGAGTAGCTTAGTATATAACGCTTATACTTAGTTTTCTACTATAAACTAATTATTACTTAAGATAAGGAGATATATCTTTAAGAATTTATTAGTTATAGTTAGTAAGGTATTAAAAAGGTTCTTTATAAGATCTTTTTATAAGGATTATTTTGCTTAAACTACGAAGAGCTTAATAATAAAGTTTATCGTTATTATATAGTATAAAACTAGTAAGCTTTAAATTAAGATAAGTTACTTTAACGTTTTATTTTAATTGAGTTAGTTAAAGTTATAAGTATTATTACTATCTATAACATTATCTATATATTTACTAAACTATAAGATTAAAAAGCTTTTAAATAAATCTTACTATATATAGGTGCGGCTACTATAAAAATATTTAGTATAAGCGTCTTTAACGATCTCCTTAGTATAAGTTTTAAGGATATATAGTCTCCGGCGTTTATCGTTCCTTATAAAGTATAGTAACTCCTATAATTAAAAGGATAGAAGTTTAAGGATACCGTTCTTATTACTAAGCTATATAATACTTTTTATTTATTATATATCCTCTATATATCCGTCGATTATTTTTTAGCGGAGCGGTAATTCGATTAATACTTTTATATAAAGGAATATATAGTCCGTTGTCTTATCTTTTTAAATACGTTTTAATTCCCCTTTTTAGTTTAAGGATACCGGCCTATCGTTTTTATATAGTAAACGTAAAAGAGCGTTTAGTATAACGTTTTAAATGCTTAAGATATAGTATACCTTAAGCGGGAATAAGCTTAAGTATTTAGATGTAAAGACTAGCTTATTATTAAATTTTATATTAATAAAGAATAGGGATTTTTAATATATAATTCCGTAGGTACTTATATAGTCTATAAAGACGACTACTAATAGCGTTCTTATAAATAGTACTATAGTATAAAACTTATAGACTGCCTATACTAAACCGGCTACTTTAAGCTTTATAAACTAATATTAAGGCTCTTTACTTTAAAAGGCGCGGCTTAAGTAAATAATAAGCTAGACCTTAGTCTAAGCTAATAGCGTCTTTTTATCTTATTTTATACCTTCCTTTAAGTAAAAAGCTATAGCCGCTACTTTATATTCTTAAAATATATCGAGCTAAAAAAATAGTTATTAAGCGGGGTTAAAGTAGTAAATTATTTTAGGCTTAGAAGGTTTTTTAGTTAGATTTGCGAAGGCTTTTTTTCTAAAAGTAGGCTAAAAAGCGGCTTTCGCGGTATATTAAGCTTATTTTTAGCCTTATAAGAGGACTCCTTCTTCTTATCTTACTTAAAGTAGCTCCGTCTTTTATCTTTATAAGATATCGAGTTTCTAAGTAAAATATAGGACCGTATAGCGTAGCTATTTAATAAGGCCGATCTATTTCTTAAGCTATTAAAGGTTCTTTAAGAACGCGATATCTTTTAAAGCTTATACGCGTTTATTTATATTTATTAAGCTAATAGCGTCTACTTTAAATCCGAAGAGCTATTTAAATAAGTACGCTAAGAAGGACTTTAGTCTAGATAAAGTAATATTTTAGTTATAAAAAGCGCGGAATACTACCTTTAAGTATTAAAGGTATTTTTCGGCGATATCGGAGTAGATAATAATATTATTAATATAGGCCGCTATATATTCTTAGTATCTATAAAGAACGTAATTAATAAACCTTTAAACGTATACTAAGGAGTTTTTAAAGCTTATAAGTATTACTAGCGATCCTTTTAGCCCGCGATAGCTTATAACTATAAACCTTTCTTAGTAGTTTTAATAAACTAAAAACTAATAGAAAAACAATTATACGTTTACCGCACTAATAAACTTCTTTCCTTTAAGGCGTTTAATTATATCGCTTTAAAGGGGCATTAAGTAAGCGTTTAAGGTAATAATAGCGTTAATCTCTTATAAGTCTACGACTATTTATCCCTTTTCTTTTCTATTTACTATTTCTTATACTACGAATACCGGCGCTATAAATAAAGTCGGCCTATAAACCTATTTTAATCGTCTTTATATAGTTAGCTAGCTAAATATTATATTTACTACCTTCTTATCCTTATCGCTTAATAAGTATAATCTTAATACGACTTATTAGTATTACTATTCTTTTACTAAGGGAATATATATATATTTAGATTAGTTTATATATACTACTTCCTCGTTCTATTAAAGGCGGAAAACGATTTAAGGATATCTTAAACCTTTAATACGGATTTTAAGTCCTTAGCATAAATCTAAATGCCCTTATTAAAAATAAGTTTAAGTAAGTCCTTAGTTTAGCTAATTTTAAGCTTATAGTTTACTATAAGATCCTTTTATAAAAAGTCTTTAGCGGGGTCTATCTTATCCGGACTTTTTAAAAGGACTTCCGCTAAGAAAGTAATAGTATTAACCTCTTTATATAGCCGGAACTGCTTATTAAGGTTTATAATTATCCTTACGTTTTAGCCTTAACGGAGTATTAATACTTCTTAAAAATAGTTTACCGCTATAAAGCTCTTATAATCTTATATTATTATCTAAGTAAGCTTAGGGTTATTAAGGAAGAATATTATGTTACGCCTTAATAGCAGCGCTTAAACTTATATAAGTAAAGTATAGCTAAAACTAGCTAAAATCGTAATAATAACTAAGTAGATTACTTTTCTATATATCGCTAGTCTTAGCTAAACTATCTTAACTTTAGCTTTAATCCCTTTATAGGCCCCGATTTAAAAAACTAATATAGATTTAGAAAGGTTCTTTTAATAAGGAACTAGAAAATCTTAGCTAAGCAATATATTAGCTACTAAGTGTTTTACTATTTAAGCGCCGATCTTAACCTTTATAATTATAAAGCTACTATTTAGCCTTCTTAGTATATACGCGGAGAATTCTACTTATTTAATAGTAGCTATCCTTCTTACTTCTTAAATAGGAATTCGTTAAGAGGAGTTTATAATTATATCTTAAAAGGTCTTTACTAAGTTAGCTTAAATAAGGCTTCGGTTTACCTTAGTATTTATATAAGCTTTAATGCTTATTCTAGGCCTTTTTTTTCTTTTAATTAAAAGCATATATAAATAAATCGTAATAGCTTATTAAGGCTTAATAGTTAGATATTAAAAGAAGCCTAAACTATTTAAACGCTTTTTAGCTTTTAAATAACTACTTACTATACTAAGCTATATTTTTATATACTAATATATTAGCTAAGGTTAAGGGGGTATTTATCTTAAATATATTAGTAAAGCTTATTCTTTAAGGGGAATGCTTTACCGTAAAATCTATATACGTTATCTACCTCTTAAACTAAGTTTACTATAATATAGATTACGGTTTCTTTTAAGCTTTTATTAGTATTTATTTAAGCTTCTTCTATATTATACTCTTTATCCTTTAAATAGTTATTAGTCTTTACTATTGTTCTTTTTTTAGTTATAAAGTATACCCGCTTTAACTTTAGCGTTAAGAAGTATATAGTCTTAAAGGTTCTTTCTCTCTTAAGCTAAAGGACCTTAGCTTATATTCTTAGCTATTAAAACGGGTTTCTCCCTTAACTTAGCGAGCGCTATAAGGCTTATAATATATATACCCTTACTAAGCGGTTTAAGAACATTACCCGCGGCCTTAACGAGCCTTTAATAGATAGCTAAGGCGTCTCGGACTATCCTTTAAGTACGTATAAGGTATAGCTAGTTAGCCCTTGCGTTTTTATAAGTTAGACGTATTTCTTTCGCGCTAATAAGTACTTTTAAGATCCTTAAGTATATTTAACTTATAGCTAAAGAAGAATTTCTTTATATTTATTAATCTATCTATTTATATCCTTATTTCCTATTAAACGTTTAGCTTACTATAGATTACTATAGTTAAGTAATTTAGCTAATAAAGCGCGGCCTTAGCTTTATATTATAAGCGCGATATCTAAAACTTAAAGTTAGACCTTATTATTATATCTTTAATAATAAAGTGCTTTTTATTAAGTGCTTATATCGCTATATTTAACTAGATTCTAAACCGTTTTTAAAAGGTAGAGATTTATTAGCTTAGTTTAATACTAAGCTTACTAAGCTTTTCGTATTATAGTTTTAAAAGGTCCCTAAAATACTATTTTACCGTATTTCCTTAAAAGAAGGAGGGTAATTAAATAGCTAATTTATTTATATAAGCCTTGCCTTTATTAGCGTTTTAGCGGATAGAGTTTATAAAACGGTTTACTCTTTAAAATATATTAGCTTTATTATCTTCTTAAACTTTATTAAAGAATACTTTTAGCGGTCTTAATAGTTTAAATCTCTTTATATCCTTAGCTTATAGTTGTAGTTTCTCTTAAGGCTTAGTAAGCGCGTTTTCTTTTCTTAATAATTAAAAAAAACTAAAGAATAATTCGATTAATATTGTTACTATTCTTATTAAGGGGCTTAAGGCTATACTTAGTCTTAGTATTTATACGCTAAGTATAGATAGGTTTAGCTTATTAAAAGTATCGCTTACCGTATCTTTATCGCTTATTCTTAAGGTCTTAGTTTTAATACTCTCGCTAAGCGTTTAACTTTTTATTTTATACGCGTCTTAAAATCCGGTATACTATAAGGCCTTAAGCGTAAAAGGCTTATTTTTATTAATTAAAAGTCTTAAAAATGTTTTAATTAGCGCGGCTATAGCGGATAAAGCTTAATAATAATACTAAATAATAAAACTACTAAGTATCCTTTAAAGCGGATTTTTAGTTAAGGCCTTTTAACTAAACTTTATTAGCAATATATAGTAAAAATATCCGCTAAGTTTATTATCTTAAGGAAAGAGTAACTTTATTATAAGCTTATTCTAAAAGGTGTTTAGTAAGTAAGGAGCTAAATAGTTTTAAAGTCGGCTTATCCTTACTTTTTTATTTAAAAGATAATTAATCTATTTTAGTAATACTAAATTTAATTTTCTTAGTTATATAAGTTTTATTATTTTATAGTCTATCTTTTATTAATATTTTTAAAGCAGATTGCTTTTTAAAGGGCGGTAGTTTTAGCTTAGCTAAATAGGACTTATTTTACGTTTTATTTAGCTTTATAGGCTATTATAGTATAGTACCTTAAAAAAGGGTAAAGAAGATTATTAAACCGGTATACTTAATAAGCCGCGGCCTTTTCCGCTTTTCTAGCTTACTTATCTTAAAGTTTTATAATAAGCACGTTAAGAAAAAGGTGCTTATTATTAAGGTTAGAGTTAAAAGCTAATAAGAGCTTCTTACTAAAAAGAATATTATTTAGTATTTAACTTTTTAGAAAATAAGTACTTAATCGTGCGATATAATTGCTCTTAGCTTAGTAAATATTTAAGGGATTTCTATTTAAATAAGTAGGAATTGCTATTATTTACTATGCTTTATAGCGTAAAGATAAGGGGATAAAGAAGAAACTAATTACCGCTAATTAAGGCTAGTACTATAAACTAATTATTACTAGTTAAAGCTAGTACTATAAACTAATTGCTACTAATTAAGCTAGTATAATAATTTAATTACCGTATAAACGTATATAAGGGTTTAAAAATAGTAAAAAGCTTATCTTCTTTTAAAGTATAACTAGCTACTTTATACTTAGTTCTTTAAGCTAATTTTAAAGTTTCTTAATTATACTCTCTTTCTATTTATTATCATTATATAGATAAACTATAAATATTATTATAAAATCACTTAATAAACTAAGTATAAGCCTAATTAAAAACACTATAAACTATAATAAAGGAAATCCCTTAAATATCCTTAAATATCTTATAAAAATTGCGTTAAAGTCTAGCTTAAATCTTTTAACGTGCTTTTATAGTTAAAAATAGGTTAAACAATAGTTAAGATATCCCGCGGAAATCCTTTAATATCCTTAAAAGATACTAGCAAAATCCGCTTAATAGTTTGTATAGTATTTTATATAGTTAGAAATATTGTAAACTATAGTTAAATAGGCTTTAAAGCCTTTATAGTTATATCTTAAAGACCTTAGCGGGGTCTAACTAGTAATATTTATTATATCTCTTTAAGCGAGCTTTTATAGTGCGTGCTTTAAGCGTTCTTATTACGGGGTTCCGTAAGGCTCTTTAAGAGTAGAGTAAGGAGTTTAAGCATAGCTATTTAGATTCCGTAATAGTTTAACTCCCTTAATTTAGTAGCTAGTAAAAGTAGTAAGGTAAAGCTTAAAAATACTACTTCGTTAGCTTAATTAACTAATTCTTAAAAACGACTTAACTAGCTTTATAACTAAAAGAATACGTTTTAAGCTATACTTTAACGATTTTTTTAAGACGACGTTAAAATCCTGTTTATAGTAAATTATGTATATACCGACTATAAAGCGAGAAAGCGCTAATATATAAAGAAATAGGCGCCGATGAATTAAGAATAATATAGTATAAGCTAGATTTATTTTAAGGAATAGATACTTATACTTATTAAAAACGCGGAAAATAGAGAAATACTTTTAGCGATATAGCTAAAAAACGCTTAATAGTAAAATATATAGTCTTTATTAAAGTTTAGCTTTAACCTTAACTTTATTAAATAATATTTTAAGTGGGTATTAAAGTAAATATAGTTATTAAGGTTCTTTGCTAAAGTACGATTAAAGCTTTAAAAGCAACTTAACCTTTATTTAATACCTATTTATAAGTATAGTAAAGAAGAACTAGTTTAAGTAGCTTAACACTACTAAGACGCTATAGATAGTAAGAAACGCCGTTTAAGCATAAGTTTTAAATTAAGATAGCGCGGAATTAGTTTAAGATCCTTTAACTATAAAAATTCCTATTATAAAAAAGACCGTAGTAAACGTTAATTAAAAGGTTCTTACTACTAAGGCACTACTAATACCTTAATAAAAATAAGAGGAGACTTATATTTAGATACCCCTTAATATAGCCGCGGGCTAAGGAGAGTAAACCTAAACGCAACTAAATCTATCGCGTTTTAGTCTTTAAAGAATATATTTATTAATATACTCTTACTTTAATACTTTAACTTAAAGAGCTATATTAAAATTCAAACCGATATATTATAATATATAATAGTAAGCATTTTATTTTAGCTTAATAATAAGGGTCGTTATTATTTAATTATATTTTAGTTAAGAAGGTTTACTAAGGCTAAGTTAAAGTATAGAGTCCTAAACTAAGAACTATTTACTATTATAAAGTTATTTAAATACTAGCAATACTACTTTAAAAGAGCCGTATAATAAGAAAAAGTCTTATTTAACTATTTTAACTTTTGAATATTTATACGCTTAACCTTCCTTAATTTAAGATAAGTATAATAGTATATATACTTAACACTATTCTACTTTATAGTTTAGTATAAAGCTAGGAATTTAAACCTAGCTTATATACTATTAAGAATACTTAGATATTAAGGCAAGAAGCCTTAATTTATAGAATTATTACTAAAGCTTTAGTTTAAGCTAGCTTTAATAAATTATATAACTGCTAATAATCCGTAAAAAGATAAAAAGAAATCTTTATATATAAAGGAAAGCTTAACCTTAAGCTAGTATAAGTATAGTAAGTTGCTTTTATATAAAGACATTATATAAGCTTTTATATAGCGAACTATTACTAACTTAAGAATAGACCTTAAGTAATAAGCTATATAAGCTAAAAGGAGAGCTAGTTAAAAATAGCTACTTTTAAAGAAGACTATAAAGGATATAGCTTATAGCCCTCTTAGTATATACTGTAAAAGTTCTTAATACTTTGCTAAAACTACTAAAACGCACTTAAAGTAAAGATATCGTAATTATTTAATAAAAAGCAATAAAAGACTTCTTAAAAGAAAGGTATCCTTAGTTATTATAACTAAATAGATAATTACTATAAAAAGGACGAATTATAGTACCTTTTAATACTACTTAACGGTAAAAGTTAATATAACTTTACTATAACGACTTATTAATAAGATACTTCGAAAGCTAATAAAAAGGTAAATTACTATTAAGAAATTTCTACTAAAAGAATATAGTAAGGGATATTAATTAATATATTTAAGAATACTTAGTGTATTAAGGCTTTATATTAAGGAGGTATTACCTTTATAGCGCTTTATAATTATTACTATACTTTATATAACTATAAAAAGAACTATTAATAAACTTTATTATAAGTTTACTAAAAGTATAATATAAGGGATAAGAAGTTAATATAATACTAATTATCGTAAATTAATATACTAAGTACTACCTCTTTACTTTATATTTTAAGATAATAACCGCGCTTAAGATAGTAAGGGCATTTTATTATAATGTTAAGTTAATATATAAGCCTTTAAAGGGTATAGTTATAAATAGAGGATTGCTATTTACTAATAAGTTTTAGTTAAACTTATATTTTATCTTATAAGTAAGCTATAAGTTATTAATAGCGTTTAACCCTTAAACTAATAAATAAACAAAATATTTAAACTAAGTAATATACTACTACTTAAGATACTTAATAAATTTTAAATAAATAAACTAAGCTTTACTTCTTTAAGTAATATAATTAATATATAATAACGTAATTAATACTATACTATAGAGGAACAATATAATAATACTATACTATAATTAATAATCGTTCTTATTATACTTATAATCGCACGTTAATATATCTCCTTAAATAACGTTACGCTATAGCGTTAAGCATATTATACGCTCGCTTATTTACGCCGCTATATCGCTTTAAGTAGCGCTAAGGCGGTATAATATACCCCCTCCGCTTACCGCCCTTATCGGTACTTAAAGCATATCTTACCTTCCTACCGCCTGCTATTCTTAAGTATAAAAACCCCTTTTTACTTTTTTGTTTCCTTTCCTTTTCTTTCCTTTTTTAATTATTAATCTCTTTATACGCGCGCTTACTTTTTATTACGGAACGTAAGATATAAGCGCTCCGGCCACTCGTATGTCGGTATATAAGATATAAGCATATAGACGATAATTAACGTCCTAACCCCTAACTAGGGCCGGGGCGAGACCTTTTAGCAGTGCGGTATTATCGCACTATTTCTCCGTAGCAAATAGTAGCAATTCCTTTAGCGTAGGTTCGATCCCCGCGTGAGAAAGTGGACCTATAAGTCCGTACGGAAATAAAGCTCCCCCCGGGCGCGCGTGATAATATAAGCGTGCGCAGCTTCTAGCTACCGGCTTAATAAACCGGGGAGGTCCCGTCTTATAGACAACGAGGACGTTATCGTCTTTCCTTTCGAGGCGGTAATTGTTACGGAACGTAAGATGCAAGCGCTCCGGCTACTCGTATGTCTATATATAAGATGTAAGCATATAGACGATAATTAACGTCCTAACCCCTAACTAAGGCCGGGGCGAGACCTTTTAGCAGTGCGGTATTATCGCACTGTTTCTCCGTAGCACTTTTATAATAGCTCCGCTATACCGCGCCTTAAAATATTTACTTTAGTCCCCTATATCTTATCTCCCGCCGGTTTATAAGCGTCTTCTTACGCCGCGCCCTTTAGTACGCCCGGCGACTATATGCTACCGCCTTTATATTAGTCCTCTGCCCGCCGCTATTACTTAGTAAGTAAAGCGCGATACGCGGCACTATTATATAGCGCCCCCCTTACTTTATATATATTAGATATATAGCGTCTCTTAATACGGATACTTTATATAAGGCTTATTAAAATTAAGCCTTACCTTATACTTATAATTATTTTGCTTATACTTACGCTAGCTTATACTACTTACTTATATATTCTTATCTTTAAGCCTTATATAATATAATGCTAATACGATATTAGTATACTAGCGATATAATTACCGCTATAAAGGCGCTTTAAGACTATATATCTTAAAGGATATTTAAAAACTATCGCTTTAACCTATATATACGTTCCCTAATCTTTAATAAATACTAAGCGGCAGGATATTACTAATAGCTATTATAATACGTAAAGTTAGCGCGTGCTGCTATTATAGCGCGCTAAGCTTAAATATACCTTAGCGTTTAAAGCTAATTTATTAGTATTAGCTAGTAGTAAGTAGTTTACTTAAATTAAGTCGTAGTTCTTTATACGTTCTATTTATATTTACTTTATATCTTACTATATCTTATTATATCTTATATCTATCTTATCACTATTTATACTTAGTATACGTTTTTAGTATATCCTTAATATTCTTATTGTTTTAAATCGTCTTAATATCCGCTAAGCGTAGCTAGAAACTCCTTTTTATTTTTCTTAGTTTTCTTTTTTTTCTCCGCTATCTCCTTTATCCTTTCTCTTACTCCTTAAATCGGCTTATTATTACTCCTTCGCCTTGCCCTTATTATTTTTTATTACGTTACTATATCGTTCTTAAAACTTCTTTAAAGCGATTATATCTTAAAAGTTATTAATAAGTTACTAAGTTAAGTTAGCATACTTATACTACTTTATAAAGATTTAGTATTACCCCCTCCTTTTAATCTATCTTTACTAAGCTTACTAAATCTTCTTTATAATATACTTGAGTTTATTATCTTCCTTAATTATTAATAATAGCTAATAGTCGTCGACTACTTAGCTAAGTAAGGGGTTATTTACCACGCGGCGGAGAAATTTTACGTATAGTCTTTTATATACCCTCTTTAGTATATTAAGTTCTACTATATATAAGCTTATTACTTTTATTATAATATACTTTTAGTATAACTATTTAAGCTTTTAGTAAGGCTTATTTATAGTATACTTCTTTATATCTAACTATACTTTATCGCTTACTTAAAGTCTTTTTACTAGCGCGCGCGATAAGTTTACTATCTCTTCTTATCTTACTTATAATATAGCGATCGCCGTTAAAAGGAAGTCGGCGACCTCCTTTATCCTTTATATAAAGTCCTATACGCTCTTTACGTTTAGTATAAGCGGTCTCTCTTTTTATATAATTTAAATCGGTTTAATATCGTATTTATATATAGCGAAGAAGGGGCTTATACTTATTATTAATACTACTTAACTATTAAGCGCCGCTTAAATATAAGGCAATTATACCCCTTAGTCGTTTTGCTTATAGTAGATATATATATAAAGGTAGGCTTATACTTCTTAGTTTACGCGCTTTATCGCCTTATCGGTTTATAAGTAATAAGCTAAACTTAGTTTCCTTAAAACCTCGGTTAAGCGGTAAAACTCTTACTAAATCTACCTTATTTAGTTTATCCCTTAATTTAAAACAATAAACTTTAGTATTTTATAAAAGCGGAAATAAGATTATAAAAACTTATTAATATATACTACTACTCTTATTATTAGTATTATTTTTAGCATTATCGCCTTTATTAGCCTATTTATTATTACTTATAAGTTCTTTAAACCCTTAGTCCTTATTAAAAGTAGCTTAACTATAAAGTTTATTATTAAGTATATAAATAGCTATATAAAAAGCGGTAATAGCTAAAGGAGCCTTTTTTAAAGTTACTTTAAAATATAGCTTTTACTATATAGCCCGTAGTTTGCAATAAGCTAATATACTATTAATAACTAGCTTAGCTAAAAAAACTCTTAGGCTAGTATTATAAACGTCCCCTTACGCTTTAAGTATCTTACCGCTATTAAGTTATATATTCGCTAAGCGATTAATACTTAAAGCTTATTTAGCTTTTCGTTTACCCCCTTTTAAAGGTATTAAGCCTTACTTAGTACTTAAAGGCGGTCCTTAAAGTAAAGGCGCCTTTTTATATTAATTATATACTTACTTACTTAAACCTTTAATTACTATTTTAAAATAAGCGACTAATTACTATTCTATATTACTTAAAATACTACTTAATACTCTTTATCTTTTTATAATATTAGTATTTACCGCTTTTATATCTCTTATTTATTAAATACGCGGGCTAGTTATGCTTATTCCTTAAGTACGTCTTAGCTTAAGTTTAAGTTAAGTTTTAGCCGAACTCTGCTTTTATTCGCCCTACCTTCGTCTTAAGGTGCGGGGTTATCCGTCTTATTTATATAGGCGATTAACTTTATATTCTCCTCCCTTATTTAATTTATCGTAATAGTACGCTCCTTTTATACTAATTATTATAAGAGGTTTACGTGCTTGCCGCTAAGGGGGACTTAATGCCCCGTTAATCACGCGCTATTTAAGATTATCTATATTATATATCCTATCTCCTTTTCGTTAAATGCCCCTTCCTACTTATCTTAATCGCGGTATAATAAAGCATTAAGTATTACTGCTAACCTCCTTAAGCGGTACTTTAATATAAAGTTATATAAGGCGAGCTTTATTACTTATTTACTTTACTTTTTATTTAACTTTCTCTTTATTATAAAGTACTTTAAATTCTTATAGTTTATTAGCACTATAAATACTAGCGTATTATATAACTTTACCCCTTAAAAGTTTAAGTATTATATAATTATAAGTAACTCCTTATTATAAATCAAGTAGTTATATTCTACTATATTAAGTCGTTTTAAAAAGAAACTTACTAAGTATTGTATTTTATTTAATCTTATTTATATTAGTATACTGCTTATTACGTACTTAAAGCAGTCTACCTTTAAGTATATCTCTTTTTTAAGGTTATATAGTTATAGTATTAACGTATTATAAAATGCCTCTTAGATAAACTTAAACGCGGCTTAGTACTTATTAGTTTATAAAAAGGTTATATTCTTTTTATAAAGGCTATTTAAGCATTATAAGGCCTTAGTATAAAGCGGGATAAAAGCATAATAGTAATTTACGAGCTTAAAGAAGCTTTTAACGCCTTTTATATTCCTTAGCGCTTACTATATCCGGATAGCTTAAATCTTCTTTAAGTTATACTAAACCTTACCCTTAGCCTATATAATAAAACTTAAGTACTTTACCTTTTTTGTTATAAAGTTATATTTCTATAGGTTTAATACAAGGCCTACCTTTTAAAACTTTTTAAGCACCTTCGCTACCTTATCTTAGTAATCGCAGAGCGACCTTAATAAGTAAATTAAAACGTTATTTATATACGCTATAACGAACTTAAAAAGGTAGTCTTTTAGCACTTAGTTAATATAGCATTAAAAGGTAGCTGGCGTTTTTATAAGGCTAAATAAGTATACTTACTACTTAAATAGTTTAAACCTCGTTTAAAAGGCTATCTTAAACTTATAGCCTTCCGCGATTTTAATCTTATAAAACGCTATAATAACGTTAAGTTTTATAAACTAACGTGCTTTTACTAATATTTTTAGCGTTTTTATAATTAATAGTAGCGTATACTAATCCCTATTTATAATTATATTTAAGGCTTAGTAGTTATAGTAAAAGCATAAGCGGCTATTAGCCTTTTTTATAAATAATACTAGCGCTATAGCTAACGAACTACTTTAGCGGATAAGGTTTGTTTTTAGTAGTTCGTTTAAAGTCTTTTAAAGAATTAAGAGTTCTTTTTTTAATATATTATAAAAGGGCCCTTATAATAATAGCGGTTCCTTACTATTCTTATTTAAAGTAAGGTAGATCTTATAGTCTATGCTTAGTCGGAATAAGGGCTACTTAAGCGCTTTTATAAGTGCGAAAAGGTCTAGATAAGCTTATAATACTTAAGCCGGGATATAGTCCGCTAGGTTAATAAGCGTTTTTAGCTAAAAGGCCTTTTTTACGTCCTTTATCGTAACTGCCTTTATATTAAGCGCTCGTCGTTGCCCTTAGTTATCCTTTTAAGACCTTTTATATTAGCACTTTATTGCGAAGATAAAGGCGCTTATTAGCTTCGCTTCTTAAATATTTATAATCCTTACGGCTTTCTTTAATCCTTAAAGGCCGATTTAAATCCCCGCTTTTTTATACCGGATCCGGTCTACCCTAGCATTATAAACTACTTTATTCTTTTTTATCTATAGTCTCCTTAAGAATATATCGTTGCTTAACTTTAGTACTATATAAGTAAATATTTATTTTAAGTATCTATTAATCTTTATCTTTAATACTATAATCCCCTTCGTTTAAAGCGTTAGTATATTCTTTAAAAAAGGCTATAATAGCCTCCTTATCTTATCCGTAAAGAGTATTTATAGCTTTGTTACTACCCCCTTACTTATTATAGTATAGTAGTTATAGCTTATATCTATAAGTATATTCAGCCTTTTTTTCTTATTAATACTAACCTTAAGCAGTATTAAGTTTAGTATAAGGTGCTTTTTTATTAACTTTTAAGCTATTTACTATTTCTTTTTTTCCCTTAGCGCCTAACTTCGCGCTAAGGTTCCTCTTTTCTTAAATCGGAATTTACTTTAATTACCTCCTTAGCTATAGCTATAGCTACTTATAAGGTTCTTTCCTTCTTTTTTTTAAAGAAGTAGGCAATATACCTTATTATTTTATAGGTAAAATACTTTTATATATTAAGCTGGCTTTATCCTCCTCTTAGCTAAGTTATAGCATTAATTCTACTTATTAAGGTATCGCCTTTTAAGTCTTTTCGGTCTTAAGTTGCCCCCTTTATTACCCTTTTCTAGCCTTAAAACGGCTACTTAGTTTACTAAACTCTTTTTAGCTTTATCGCAATCTACGCTACTTAATTAATATACGCTAAGAAGCTTAAGGTTAAAAGGTCGACTATTATAAGTACCTCTTTAAGGCGAAAGCTTAAAGCACCTTTTAAGAACACGATCTATATATCGTATAGCTATAACCTCCTTCTTACTTTAAAGAGCCTCTATTTAAACTTTAAGAGGAACGCCGTAAACGTTTAGTTCTCTTTTTATTTAATTATATAGATAGCTACCGCCGCCTATAATTAGATATTAACGTTAACGTAGATTAAAATAAAGTACTTAAGAAATTCTTATTAAGAATAACCTTTATCCGCGTCGGTATTATAATAAGTCGCTATAGTTTACTATAGCCCTATATTTAAGTAGTTATAGATTAAGTAAAAACCCTCTTTTAAGCTTAAAAAGAAGTTTTAATTAACCTTATACTTTTCTCGTATATATTATACTTAAGGCGTAAAGTAGTAATACTAGCTATTAAACATTCCCGGCGCTAAAAGTAGCTTTTACTAGTCTTTTTTCTTAATCGCTTCTTATTAACGTGC
>JAPEBW010001420.1:0-24564 GCA_027405785.1 Ophiocordyceps robertsii | reverse complement strand
AGCGGGCTCCTTTAATAGAAATTCGGTACTTTAAAGTACGCGTATATTCTTAATTAGGCCCGTTATACATTCGCGCCGCGCCTCTTAGTTACTAATCCCGCTTATAGTCTTAAGGATAAAGCCTCCTACGCGCTACGCGCTTATATATACCTTTCTCCTCTCTTACTAAAGAAATACCTATCCCTTATACTCGCCCGTTTCTTATCCGCCGACCTATCTTTAATATACCTCCGCCTTTTTACTATTATTAAGCTATTACTACTACTATCGCTATACCTAAAAAGAAGGTTACTTTTTTTAATCTTAATATAGGCCTTCTACTTAAGTTATTAGGCCGGGATACTAAAAATAAGGACGCTTAAGCTCGCCGCAGTACCGAATATAAGATCTCTTACTATATATATATAAGCCGCCTATTAAGCAACAATATGCTTATAGTTTTCCGGGGCTATTAAAACTAAGCCTATATATATCTAGGCTATATCCGCCGCTTAAGTATATATAACTCGTATTACTAACCCTCTCTTAGCTATCTCTATAAAAGTATATATCGCTTATACTTTTAGTAATCGTTCTTATTTTCGGGTAAGTAGTTTTATATTAAATCCGCTCTCGCTACTTAGCTAATCCCCCTTATAGCTTACCGCTATTAGCGAGGACGTAGCTTATAGGCTCTATATTATATAAAAGGAGTTATATAAAACCGGTAAGCTTATTAAGCACTCTACGTATATAAAGCTTACCTCTATAGCGATAAAGCTCCGTTAATACGCCGGAGCTACTATAGCCCGCGCTCTCGCGTTTAAGGCCGCTCTTAGTCCGGCCTCGCTTAACGAAAATATTAAGCTTCTTACCTCTACCCTCGGCCGTTTTATTAACGATACGCGCGCGACCCGTAAGGCTAACGCCGAGTTTACTAACGAGCTTACTAGTACTATTATAGTTATATACTAAACCGTTTACTTTATAGCCCGGACTATAATAAGTATAAAAAATATAATATTTATAGTAGCTAACTACCTTAGCTTTAGCGGCTATAAAGGCCGGGATATCGCCTTTAAGAGTTATTTACTTAACTAAGACTTAGTATAGGCCCGTGCTGCCCTCGCCCCGCTTAAGCTTATACCCCTTAAGATCTTTATTATCTTAAAGGATTTTAAGGCTAAGGCTAAGGCTAAGAAAAAGACTTAAGCTAAGGCTCTCGCTAAGGCTTATACTTAAGAGCGCGCTACTTTTACTTAAAAGCTTAAATATCGGGGGGTGCTTAAGCATAAAGGGAAAGGAAAGGCCGTTAAGGCTAATATTATATCCGACTTAAAGGAGCCTAACTTTAATATTAGCGATAAAGAACCGGGGAAGGAGGATAAGGGCAATAATAATAAGGAGGCCGATACTAAGGGCCTTAAGGAAGAGGATAGCCCTTAGCCCGGCCTTAACGCTACCCTTATTTTTTTTAATAGTAATAATAGCGATAGCGATATTAGCGATATTAATAATAAAAAAGAAGACTTTATTTTAACTCTTACTATACTTACTTTTAGCCCGCTACCTAGCTATAGCGTTCCCTTAGCTACTTAAAAACGCACTTATAGCCTCTTTAAAAACAGCGCCTTTAAGGCTAATAACCTCGTAATTACTACCTTAAAGCGTGTTTATATTGCCCCCGCTCTTAGCTTAGCGGGCTAGGAAAATAAGATTAAAGACCTTAGCTTAAACTTTAAGTACTATTAGTTTTTTACTTATAGTAAGGCCGGGTTACTCCCTCTTAGCTTCCTTATAATACTTAACTTAGCTTAGTTTACTAAGTATTATTTAAGTTGCCTTACCTAGCTTAGGTTTATACCGCCTCCCTCGCCCGCTCGCGCTATAGCCGGTGCTTTTATAATAGTAAGCACTTAGCGGGACTTAAAGCAAATACCTTAAAAGGCCGCTAACGATATAACGCCCTTTTTAACTACCCCCGCCGCGACCTTAAGCCGTTATAAGCGCGGATAGGGGAGGGGAAAGGCGCCCGCTACCCTAACTTACGGCCGTAGCTAGGCGGGGCGCTCTTATAGCACTCCTTAATCCGGCGGGTCTTAGTATAGTGCCGGAGATAATAGCGATAAGCTTAAGCTCTAAGCGGAGTAAGAGGGTCGTTTTTAAAGGGGGGGGGGGGGGAGCGTTAAGGGATTAGCTAAAGCGTTAGCTTAAGTTAAGTCTATTAAAGGTTCTATAAGCTTAACGGGAGGGGGTTTAGGTTTTTAGCGTTTTAGTGCTTTATAGCGTTTATTATAATAGTAAGTTATAGGTTATCCCCCTTAAGCTATACTAAGGGGGCGGTTTAATAAAAATACGCCCCCCCTTAACTAAGGTATAGCTAAGGCCCCCGTATACCTTATCTTTTTTTCTTAGTATAGGTATATTACTAAGTCGAATTAATAAAGGCGTCTTAAGCTTAAGAACTATCTTATTAAGATAGCCGCTATCTTTTATTTTTAAAGCTTTACCCGCACCTCGCCCGCGTTATAAAGCCGCTATAATAGCTTTAACCTCGCCTTGCTAGTAAGCTTATAACTTATTATTACGTAGTAAATAGTATCTTATCGTTACCTATAGTTATAAAGAGGCGATACTACTTTAAGTACGTTATAGCGGAATAGAAAGTCTTTAAGGCCTATTACTCCGGTTTATATTTAAGTAATCGTAAAGCTTAGGTACTTAAGTAGCGCGTTATAGCGGTTAAGTGCTATAGCTTTATCGAACTAAGGCGGGAGGTTAGCGGGGTAAAGTATAGTCCGGCGCTGCCTTATAAGCTTTTCTTTTAAGCTTTACCGCCTTGCTTACTCCTTATAAAGGATCTTCTTAGTCCTTTTCTTCTCCTATAGCTTATTAGTCCCGACTTAAGACCGCGCCCCCCTTAGTGCCTTTATAAGCGGCGGCTTTAAGGGTATAGGCCGTCTTAGTCGTTATCTATACTATTAAAGTAGCCTCGCTACTAATACGGACGCGCGTTAGATTTAGTTTAGAATTCCGGAGTCTTTTAGCCTCTTAAGGGTATTGGCTATTTTTTAGTTAAGGTAGAGGTTAATCGGCGGGACCTAGGTCTTAGCTTTAAGTTAGTAGACTAAGGTAGCTTAATAGGCCCTTATAACTATTTAAAGGTAAGCGGTCTAGTCCCGCGCTAACTTTATAGCTATCTTATAAGGCTTTCCGCCCGCCGGGGTTATCTTATAAAACGTTACCGTAGCGTACGATATAAGGGACCGGACGACTTTGCTATAGACTTTTTAGGCCTTAAGTAGGGTATACCTTTATATAGACGCCGCGATCTTTATTAAGGCTAGGTTCTGCCTCTTTAGCTTAGCGCGTAGCTTGTTAAGGTGTGCCTTTTATTAGAGTTTGCGGTCTACCTATACCCTTAAAAGCCTAGCGTCTTAAACCGGCATAACTATCGCGGCCTTTAGGCGGATAGGGGTCGTAATCGCTTTATGTTTTCTTATAAAGTAGATAAGCTCGCTTTTTAAGAGTTCGAAGTTTACCGCGATATTATTAGTATATAAATAAACTATAAATATCCTTATAAAATCGCTTAATAAACTAAGTATAAGCTTAATTAAAAATACTATAAACTATAGTTAGGGAAATGCTTTAGATATCCTTAAATATTCTTTAAAATTCGCGGTAAAGTTTATCTTATATCTTTTAAAGTGCTTTTATAGTTAAAAACGGGTTAAATTATAGTTAAAATATCCCGCGGAAATCCTTAGATATCCCTTTAAGATATTAGCGGAATCCGCTTAGTAGTTTTTATAATATCTTTTATAATTAAGAACGTTATAAACTATAGTTAAGTAAGCTCTTAAGCCTCCGTAGTTATATTTCGGAAACCTTAGCGGGGTCTAACTAGTAATATTTATTATATCTCCTTAAGTAAGCCTTTATAGTATATACTTTAAGCGTTCTTATCGCGGGGTTTTATAAGGCTCTTTAAAAGTAAAGTAAAGAGTTTAAGCATAACTATTAAGATTTTATAATAGCTTTTTTAAGGCTTCCTTTTTTTTAGCTATAGATAAACTAAAGGCTATTTTACCTTTTAATATATAGACTTTATATAGACTTTTTATAGACCTCCTTTTTAATAAAAACTATTTATTATTTATTATTATTTATTAAGCTATTTATTATTTCCTTACTTATTTTAAATTACTCCTTATAATATATAGGCTATTAAATAGCTATTAAAATAATATAATAAAAGGGTTACTACTTAGTTACTTATTCTTACTTTTTATTTATAAGTTAATTCTTTTTATATAAATTGCTCTTTTATTAAATACCTTAAATAAGTCTTTTTTACGTTTAAAAGTTATAAGCCCCGACCGTTTTTGTTTTATAAAAAAGAAAAGATTAGATTTTATAGCACCTTTATTTTATTACGCCCTTGCTAGTTAGTTACGCCCTTTAAAGGTTAAAACGCTCTCCTTATAGAGATGTACCTATAAAAGTACTTTTATTTATGCCGTTTTATTTTCTCTTTTTACTAAAAATAATAAAATTTACAAGCTCTTTAAAAGAAACTGTTTTTAACGGCCCTTTTAACTAAAAACATTGGATTTTAATAATATAAAAATACGCTATGTCTTATAGAATTTAAGATTAAATCTATCCCTTAATTACTTAAAGAAAGCCCCTTTTACGGCTTTTTAAGGAACTCTTAATGTTATAAGTAAATCCTAAAGCAATAAAAATCACTAACGTTTTTATTAATAATTTAAAAACCTAGAAGTTCTTTTACTTAATATATTAAACTAATTTTTAAAGCTATAAGGACTAGCAAAAAGCTCTTTTTACTTTATAGCAATATATTATAAAAGAAACATTAAAAATTACTATTTTATAATTATAGATATTTTTAACGTTTTTACTAAGCTTTCCTTACTATTAAAATAAGTATAGCCCTTAATATAAAATAAGGAAAAAGAAGTCCTTATAAAAACTTAAAGGATTTTATTTTTACTAGATAAAACTAACTTAGCTACTTAAATTATAACCTAGCAAAAGGCCCTTATAAATATAAAAAGAACGCAGCTTTTAAAGACATAATGCCTATGCTTTACGCAGAGCTTTTAAAAGGCTATTTTTAGCCTTAATAGCTTCTTTACTAATTATTAGATTAACTAAATAGATAATAAAGTAAGATAAAATAGAAACGGGTAGTAGGAGACCTTTTTAGATAGCATTAAAAGTTTAAGAATTTTCGAAAGGCAATAAGCTAAAAAATCAACAAAGAAATTAAAATCTACCTTCTTTACAACTTTTTAAGGCTACTTTTCTAAAGACCTTTCTTTTTTTTAGCCTTTTTATTGCTTGTTACCTTATAAGAAACGGCATTATTATATAGGCTATTTTTATTATAATGAAAAATATACGACTAAACGGCTAGAAACTAAATTAAGAAATTTAGAAAACAATTAACGAATTTCTTACTATCTCTTATAATAACGCCTTAGTTAAAAACGCTCTTTATAAGGCTAAGAAAGATAAATCCGTAAATGTTTAATTAGATTTTAAATCTATAGTAAACCTAAATTTAATAAATATATTAGTATAAGCTATAGCCGTAGCTAAAACGGCCCTTCTTACTATAATATAGGTACCCGTATTAACGTACTTATTAAAAAACTTATTTATCCTTAATTACGGATCGGATAAGTATATTTATAACGCTTAAGACCGCTTTTTAAATTATATACTAACGTAAGCCTTAGCCTTAATAAGCTCCGGAGAGCCTTAAATCCTTAGATATAGTACCGTCTTTATACGAATTTCTACCGGATTATTTTAGTTAAATAATATTATCTTTATACCGACTTTTTATATAAGCATTACTTCCTTACTAAAATTATAAAAAGTAAAAATCCACTAAAATACTTAAACGGGTATTATTTTCATTACTATTAAGAGAGTTTATAAAATATAGCTTTAATATAATTAATACGTTATTAAATATAACAAAATTAAAGTACCTTTTTTTACCCCGATTTCTTCTTTAATCTTTCTTTTTTTTATCCGACTTCTCTTTTATTTTAAAAGAAAAATAAAACTTACTACGACAACTTTTTTTTTTTTTAGCTTTAGGATAAAAAGCTAAGGTACTTTAACGAGTAAGCGTTGCGAAAGACCCTTTTTAATAAGGGTATATTTATTTCTATATCTTTTACTATCCTTAATTACGAGCCTTATAAGCTTAAAAAAGCAAATAATAATTTATTATAAGTATAACTAGCTAGTAAGGCTATAAGGCCTTTTTGTCGGATTTTTAAGACCTCTTTTTACTACTAAAGTCTTATAATAAGAAGAAGGTTGCTTTCCTTATTATAAACGATTTTACTAACTTAATTTTCTTTTATACCCTTCCGAATTTAATATTAAAAGAGCTTCTTTACTGCCTTACTAGCTTTTAAAGCTTTATATAAAGGCAATTTAACCTTACTATTTATAAAATCTATAAAGATAATAATAAAGCCTTATAAAAAGAATACTAAGAATTTATTATAGTATAAGGGATTATCGACGAACCTTTTGCCCTTTAAATACTAGCTTAAAACGGCTTTATAGAGTGTGCTAACGGGGTAATTTCCTAAAAGGCCCGTATAATACGAATTTTCTAACATTTACTTATTACTTTTTAGCTAGAAATCTAAAAAAAACAGCAACTTTCTTTTATAACAAGACGTCTTTAAGGACTCCTTAAGGTCTTTTAACTTCCTTTACTAAGAAACTATAAGCTTAGCTTATAGAAAATAGTAAGGGAATTCTTCTTTTCTACTTTAATTTTTCTACAATTTATATATATAGTTATAAAGCTTCCTCTTAAATAATAAAGGCTCTTAAAATACTATAAGAAGAAACCTTAAGCTGAAAGACTATATAAAAGTCGGCTTCTTAGTCGGCTAAAATGTTATTAATATTTATTAAACTTTCACCCTTTCTTAATAAAAGGTTTAAAAGGTATAAGACGTTACTTTTATAAAGTAGTCTTTCTTTATAAAGATAGTACCTATATAGGACCCCGTATTAATTAAAGAATACGTATTTTAACTATATATTATAGATTATTATAAGACTTTATATAAAGATTTTTTTAAAGTACTAAATTTTAATTATAAAGCGCGAAAAAAAACGATAAAGTCGAATCCACTTATTAATACGCACTTTTTAACCTTGCATTTCTCGCCGTAACTTAATTCTTAAATAATGCAAAATCTGCTATTAACGAGCCTTAAAGAAGCGCTTTCCAATAAGAATTTTTAAATGAAAATACATTACGTAATATCTTTTAAATAAAGCTTTTAAGCCGCCTGCTTTAAAGTGTTAATTTCGATAGTATAACTAATATTCTTATAGCGGAAACTATACTAAAAAATATATAAGATCCTTAAAAGCTTTTTAAGCCTTATTAAGCTTTTTAATTTATAGGGAATTATACTGCTTTTACTACTTTTTTACTATAACTTTCTTTATAGCTTTTATAAGCTATATTTAATACGCTTTTTTATGCTTTTTAGAAAAAAAAGATATATAGTAAAGATTTACCGCCCCTCCCTTAATTTTAATTAAACTTAGTTATATACTGTTTTAATAAAGAGTTTAAAGAAGCCGGAAAAGTAAAGTAAAATTCTTTATTTAAAAGAAAGACCTTTTTTTTTAATTATACGCCTTAAAATTTAGCAATTACTTAACCTTTACCTTTAGCTTAGATTTTAACTTTTAAATTTAATAAGTATAAGTATTTACGAAAATTTAAGGCCCTTCTTTACGTCCGCGGAGACTTATAGCTTTATAATAATAAAGAAACTTATATAGCTACTTTAATAATTAAGAACTTTAAAGATTTTATAGCTATAATAGCAGAATTTAACTTTAAGACTTAATCTCTTATTATAATTAACGTATTTACTAATATAAACCACAATGAAAAAATCTACGTTTATTTTTTCAATAAATTTAAAATACTTAGATATATATTATAGCTAGTAAAAGCCCTTTATAAACTTTAATAGTTATCCTTTTTTTAGTAAAAAGAGCTTTTTTTAACCTTTCTTTCTTTTTAGCTTTAAGCTAAAGATCTTATATTTTATCTTAAAAATACCTATTCCCTTATTAATAATAAGACTTTTACTTTTTTCTTAAGACTACGTATTATTTTAAACTAATAGCTTTAAAAGCTATATATTAGCTAGTTTACTTATATTAATAAAATACATAATATCTATAACCTTAACCCCTTTATTTTAAAAGAGTCCTTTTTATTAAAGTCTTTAACTTATAAGGTTATAAGGACTTAAGCTATAACTTAAGCCTTATTATATAAGGAGGGCCGGGTCCGTATATATAAGCATAGACCTGCCGTATATAAGCAGGCTCTTTATAGCTTATTATTATAATACTATAAACGGCACATATATACTAGCCTTTACTTACTTTATAATAGTATAAGTTATTAATTATAAACTCGTTTAATAGTATAATAGCGGGAGCTCCGCCTTAAGCAGAGCGGGACGACGCTATTATAAAGTCGTTACGGAACGCCTTAAAGGCGTTAAAGGGTGCGTTAGCCGGCTAAAAGGACAACTTCCTCGCCGTATTAAGGGGGCCGACTATAAAGCCTATTTTAACCCTTATAGCATCTACTATACTAAGAACGGCGCCTATAATTACTATAGTACGGAAGCCGCTCTTATAGCTAATATAAAATAAGAAGCTAAAGAGTTTTAACTTTTTCTTTAGCCGGCTATAAGCGAAATACTATACTAATAAGGAATGCGGCCTTAATAGCGGCCGGAGCGCCGTTTAGTACGCGCTCTTATATATATTACCGGAGCCTTAAATACGGAGGATCGCGCGCTTTTAAGAAAAGAGGGGCTATAATAGCTCCCGGGACCCTTAAGACTTTTTCTAGCACCTTATCTACGCGTTTAGCAATATATAAGAATAAGAAAAGGGATAAAATAAGCTACGCACCTTAGGATAAAAGGACGGATAGTTCTTTAAGAAGTTCCTCCTTAAGTTTAAAGAGACTTTCTTTTAAGCGGCGGGTACTATAATATAAGAAGATAGCGCGAAGCTAATATAGCTATAAAACTTAATTACCTTAGCGCTCCGCGAGCTACTTATCCTTATTATTATACTATCTATATATAGTAAGTATATTAGCCGCTTTATAAAAGTAGCTTAAGGTTATAAATAAACGCCTTGCTTTTAAAAGTTATAAAAGCGCACTTTATATAGCGGGGATAGGGTTACTCCCCTTTTATAAAACGCGCTTATTATTAATATTAATAGCAATACCTTTATAACCGCGATAAAGACCGACCGCGTAAAACGCCCGAAAAAGTTATTTATAACCTTAACCTCTTTTATGCTAGCAGGCTAGGTCTTTTAGTAGCGGGCTAAATAAGTCTTTAGTAATAAAATTTAAAAATAACGCGCTAATAGCTAATACTTACGCTACGGAGCGGGCTTTTACTTCGCTACGAAGTGCTTATATAAGTAGGCGAAGCGTCTTTTTATAAGAATCTGCTTTATAGCGGTTAATATATTACCTTAACTTACCTTAAATAATAAGGACCCCGCCCTTTATAAGGCAGAGGGAAAAGAATAGCTTTAAGGTAAAGATAGGCCTTAAAGCTATAGTTATTAGCATAGGTAAGGTAAGAGCTAGTAGCCCGTATAAAAAAAGATCTTACTTTAATATAAGTTATGCTTAATTAGTTTAAGTCTCTTACCGCTTTTATAAATAAAGGATACTAATACTATACTATAGTAAATAAGGCGTTTATATATTAAATATAAGTGCTTATTAGAAGGATTACTTTATATTAAGTAAAGAGCGCCTTAAGCGTAATAAAGGGTGCGGAGATTAAAAGCATTACTTAGCTAGCTATAAAAGTAGCTAGCTACTTAAAGCTTATCGTAGTATATATAATCCCGGAGCTTAAATTCCTATTTATTTTAAAGAAGCCTTAGCTTATATATATATAGTCCTTCTTAGTTCTATACTAAAAAAGGCTATAGTTCGGCCTAGCGGAGATATAGCTATATTATATTAATAGCGCCTTTAAGGAGATAGGAGCTATACTAAGGCTAGCTAACGCCTTTAAGGTGCTCGCCTTAGTCTTTATAAGCATAGTTAAACGGCTTATACGCTAAAAAAGCAAGGCCGCTGCTAATATAGCGATTTACGCTATTAGCTTTATAGATATTAATAAGGCCTTAAAGACTAAGATTTTAAAATCGCCTACATACTTATAAAGGGTAATCTTATAGCACTTTTATAACTTATTGCCGCTTTTTATAAAGCATAAGGCTAATAAGCTTAACCTTTATAAGCTAAGAGTTAACTATAAAATTCTTAATTATATAGATAAGTAAGGAAAGGAGTTCCCCGCGCCCTTTAAACCGCTATATAGTATATTACGGGCCGAATTATTAGTACTTAAGAAGACCCTCTAAGACCTTTTAAATAAAGAGTTTATTTAAGTAAGTAGCTTTAAAGTAAGCGCCTTAGTGCTCTTTATTTAAAAACTAAAAGGCAGAATCCGCTTTTACTATAACTATTAAGCCCTTAACGTAATTACGCGGCCGGACTATTACCCGCTCCCCTTAATCTTTAATACGCTCCGTAACTTATTAAAAGCGAAGTAGTTTACTAAGCTTAACATTATATAGGCGTTTTATAAAGTATAGATTGCGGAGGGTAAGGAGTAAAAGACGGCCTTCCGCACCCGTTATAGCTTATTTAAGTAGCTAGTAACCTCTTTTAGTCTTACTAAGGCCCCGGCTACCTTTTAACGTTATATTAATAACGTCTTTCGCGACTTCCTTAATAAGTTCGCCTCCGCTTATATTAATAATATCCTTATTTATAGTAATAGCTTATATAAGAACTATATATAAAAAGTATAAAAGTTCTTAAACCGCCTTTACTTATATAGCTTATACCTTAATACGGATAAGTATAAGTTTAAGGTTAAGCGTGTAAAATACCTTAAGTTTATAATTTATACTAGCGCGGGTATTTAAGCGGACCTTATTAAGATATAGGCGATTTAAGACTAAGATACTTTAATAACGTAAACTAGCGTACGGAGCTTCTTAAGCTTTATTAATTACTACTATATATTTATTTATAGGTTTTTTAAAATCGTTATACTATTAAATAAGATTATAAAGAAAAAGGTAGCCTTTTATTAAAGACCTATATAAAAAGGTGCGTTCCGTATACTTAAAGACTTATTTTCGTAGGCCTTAGTGCTACTTTAATAGGATTTTAACTATACTACTATAATAAAAGCAAACTATAGTAGCTAGGCGCTTAAAGGCACATATTTATAAGAGGTAGAGGGGCGGAAGTAGCTTATAGCCTTTTACTTAAAAAAGCTAACTTAAGTAAAAAGGAACTATACTATTTATAATAAAGAGATACTTACTATTATTAGCTATCTTAAGTAATAGTAAGCGGAGCTCCGTAGTTATAAAAGCTTCGAAGTCCTTATAAACTACTAAAACCTTAAGTATTTTATACTAACACCTCTTTAAGCGGTAAGCTTATTAAGCTAAGTACTTATCCCGCTTTAACTTTTAGATTAAGTATAAGCTAAGTTAAGACTTTATTATCTTAAACGCTCTTTCTTAATAAGACTAAGACTATATTATAAATATAGATATTAAGGCGCGGGATTTATAGCTTATTCCGTAAGCGGCGTTACGTATATATATTAAAGTCTCCTTTATTAAAAAGCCTTTAACCCCCTTATTTAATGCCCTTATTTAGGAGCTTTTAACCCCCTTATTTAATAAGGTAGACCCGCCCGCTATATTAAAGGTAAGTATCCCGCTCTCTTTACTAGCGCCTTTTAAGGCGCTAAGCTTAAGGGACTAGTTAGGCTTAAGCGCTTAAGCGGTAAGGATCTTTTAAGATAAAGGCCTTTAGCGTCTTTAGCATAGGCTAGCTTCTTAAGACTATACGTATAAAAGCGTGCGGCGCGCTATAAAGTCTAGCGCACCTTCCTTAAATCCGAAGCTACGATTAAAAGTATAAGTAGCAGACTACTATATTAACTTAAGGGGGCACCTCTGCTAAAAGGGTAGGTTATAAGTACCGGGCGCCTTTTATATAACGGAAGTAGATAAAAGAAACGCCCCGCTAAAGGATAAGCTAAGGAACGAGCTTTAAAGGAAGCTAATATAGCTAATTTATAACTTTAGTATTATTAGTTACCTTAGCCGGTAAGGTATAGCGGTAAGGCTTATAAAGGACTTTTATTAGCCCTTTATATAGTACTATATACGCCGCTTCCTTTATAACTATAATATTTATAGCCGTATAAAGATTTAGCAGGCGCTTTATAAAAAGCTCTTTAAGTAGCTACTAATTTTAAACCGGTTTTAAATATATATTTAAATAGATTTTATAACGGACCTTTTGCTTATATTTAGAGGGAATCGCTATATATAAGTTATTAAAGACCGCCTTAATAAAGAAGTAGTGCTTAAGCTAATACTTTTTATAAAAGCAAAGGTATATATAAAACGTTTCTTTTAGTACTAAGCGCGGATATATAGCTAGCCTACCTTAATTATAAGCGATAAAGGCTTTAACTAAATAAAGCGCTTTTAGCAATACCTTTATAAGCTACTTTAAGTTACTTAGCTACTTAGCTTTATATATTACTTATAGATTAATAAAGGCTTAAAACGTATTAATTAAGAGGTATAGGCCTACTTATAAGCCGTAGTAGCCCTAAACTAAGCAGACTAAGACTATTAGCTTTTAGCTATATAGCTTACCTTAAATAGTAAGCCTTAAGCGTTTATTAATATAACCTTTTTTTTTACATTATACGGCTTCGAACCCCTTTTCTTAATACCTTAAGTAGTAAATATAGTAGCGGAAAAGCACTTAACTGCCTTACTAAAAGCTTAAGCTACTCACTTCGTTTAAAAACTTAAAGAGACTATAGACTATTACTAATTAATAATAATAGCGGCTATATAAGATTAAAAGCGGCACGCTAATAAGTTTAAGTCTTTAATAAAAGGTTTTATATTAAGAGATAAGGTTTAGTTAAACCTCTATAACTACTAATCTAGCCGCTTAAAAAAGAAGCTTAATTAGCTATATATAAAGTTTATAGTATAAAAAGTTATTAGCTTTTAGGTTATAAAGCTTAAGGAGTTACTTTTAAGGATATATAATAAGATTAACGTAGACTTATTATACTAAGTAGCTTAGAACTCTTTACTTAAGTAAGCGGTTATAGACTTTTAGCCCTTTATAATCTTAGTTAAAAAGGAAGAGGAATTTATAATTAAAGAAGTAAAAGTAGCTTATTAAAGGAAAGTAAGTAAAAGTAAGCGGGAAAAGGTTTTTATTAAGTAATATAATTACTTAAACTTAACTTAAAAGCCTATATAAGAGCTTATAAGCGCTAACGCGTTAAATAAGTTTAAAGCCCTTTATAAGCCGGTAAATAAAAACAATAAGCTTAGCGATTAATAGCTTCCCCTTAAGCGGAAATAAGAGGCTACTTTAGCTTTTTTATTACTTATAGCGTCTTATAAAGCGGAAAGAAAAAAGGAGTTATATTTAAGGCTAGCCGGCTTTAGTAACTAAGACTTATATTACTTATTCTTATCTTTAGTCTCTTCCTTATCGTTATCTTTATCCTCCCCCTCCTCCTCCTCCCCCTCCTCCTTAAGGGCGGCGGCGGTGGCCTTTAAGGCGCGGAGATAGCCTTTTAGCCCGGATATTTAAGCGGCGGCGGCGGCGAATAAGTTAAAAAAAGCGGCGGTAGCGGCGGGCGTAACGAAGCCGGCGGCGGCGCTATAGCGGGTAGTGCGGACGGCCGGGATAAGGGCGGTAAGGATAAATAAGGGCACCGCTAATAGCGCTATAAAGGCAGTATTCTTAACTAAGGATAGTTAGCGCTATTTACTATAATAAGCGTAGTAAGAAAGGAGGAAAAAGGGGGGGACTTACTTAAGTATATAGCCTATTTACTTAAGTAAGTATAGGTAATAATAAGCGGCGGCGGCGGCTTTTAATTATGCTTTAACCGCCTTATTACTAAGGTTAGCTTTTTAAGCTAACTTAGTAATAGTAAGGATAGCTAAAGCCGCTTTATAAGCGCGGCCGGTATAAATATAAGTAAAGTAGCTATTATTAAGGCGACTTACTTACTTATAGTAAGCGTAGCCGCTTAATAAGTAGCGTATATAAGACTTATTATAAGTAGCGCTAGGTAATACTTACTACTTATATTAAGTTATAAGGTTAGTATAAGGATAGCGTATTAAGGAGAGCGGACTTATAGCACTTAACTTAGCGGTCTTAAGAGTAGCGAGGGGGCTATTAAGGGGCGGGGTCGCGGGGGCTAGTAATAGCGTAATTACTTATAAGGGCGTTATTAGCTTAAGCGTAGCTAAGAAAGCGGCGGCGATATAGGCGGCGGTAGTAGTATAAGTATAGCACCTAAGCTTAAGGTCTTTAAAGAGCTTTAATATAAGCACTAATAATATAAATAATATATTATTCTTATAAGTATTAGCTTAAAAGCATTCGCTTTATATATAAGAGGGCAATACTTATAGTATTATTATTACTATTACTATTACTACCGCTATTACTATTAATATTATTAGTTTAAAAGGAAGAGGAAGGAAAGGAGGGTTAAGGGTAAAAGGACGGGGTATTTATACCTTATAATCTTTAACTTAAGGCACGGAATACCGCAATAGCGGATAGGCCGCTTAATACGCCGCCGGGCTATTAAGGGCGGATAAGGTGCCCGCTTAATAAGCAGACGGGCTTTTTAATAAGTAGCCGCTTAATAAAGGGTAGGCGGCGGCGGCGGGTAAGGCTATTAAACCCGCTATTATACAGCCTTACTTACTATAACGCGAGCCCTACGCTTCCTAGGCCGCGGACTAAGGTAGCTTTTTATAATAGCTAATAACCTTTTATAATAGCTCCGGACTATATAGCGCGGTATAAGGAGCGGAGGTATTATATTAAAGTCTTTAACTTATAGGGTTATAAGGACTTAAGCTATAGCTTAAGCCTTATTATATAAGGAGGGCTAGGTTTATATATATAAGCACGGACCCGCTATATATAAGCAGGCTCTTTATAGCTTATTATTAAAATACTATAAACGGCACCTATATACTAGCCTTTACTTACTCTATAATACCTTTTTCCTATTTTTAAGACTTTATAAAAAAGTATAATTAGTATATTTAACAAAGATATTTATTATTACTTATCTTTAATAAGATTTATTAATCCTTTAGCGATTTTTATTAAACTAGATATCTTTAAAGCCTTAAACACCTTTATAGAATTTATATAAAATCCTTTTTTATAATATATATAGCTAGTAAAGTTTTTTATTTCCTACTTTTCTTCTTTATGCTATTTAAGCATTAAATTATCTAATACTAAAAACTTAAAGCTACTTACTTATACGGATATAGCTTTTATAAACACCTTTAAGACTAAAGAATTTAGTTAAGAGTATATTATAAGCCTTTTTAACAGACCTATTACTTAGTTTAAAAAAAGGTAATATATAGTTACTACTTTGTCTATAAAGGCAGAGCGTTTAGCTCTCTTAAATATAATAAAAGAACTTATCTTAATTTTACGCCTTTTTTTAGTATCTTCTTTAAACTAAATATTAGAATCCTTACGGTTTTTATAAAAATAAATAGACTATACGCCTCGTTACTTTAAAAATCCTTAAGATTAAAACGGCCTTAAAGCACGTTAAAATCTATAACTACTAAGCTAAGTAAGAATTCCTTTAAAATATATTTCTTATTAATTTTATCCCTTTAAATTAATAGGTTATAGACGGTCTTACTAAATTACTATTTAAACAACGCTGCTTTAAATTTAAAAAGCAGCTTTAACTTATAGATATTATAGACCTTTACTCCTTAACTTTAATAAACTTTAACTTAAAATAGCTATTTAAGCTATTTAAGTCTTTCTTTTTTAAGGCTTAACTTAAGGGGGTATATTATATTTATTCCTTAATTTAGTAGTAAATACGCTATAACTAGTAGTAGTAGTAATAGTAGTAGTAGTAGTAATAGTAGTAGTAATAATAGTACGAGCCTCCTTAAAGCTTCTTTTACTTTTAGCTTCCTTAAAGCTTTCTTTAAATTTTTAGCTATGTATAAACTAAATGCTATTTTAACCTTTAGTATATAGACTTTATATAAACCTTTTATAAACCCCCTCTTTTATAAGAACTATTTATTATTTTCTTACTTATTTTAAATTACTCTTTATTATATATAGGCTATTAAATAGCTACTAAAATAATTAAATAAGAGCTTTACTACTTAATTACTTATTCTTAATTTTTATTTATAAGTCAATCCTCTTTATATAAATTGCTCTCTTACTAAATGCTTTAAATAAGCCTTCTTAATATTATAGATCTTTTATAAAAAGTAGTAGCAAAGTTTATTATAGATTATAAGCTAAGAGGGCATTATTCTTTTTAATAAGCATATTTCTTCGTTTAAAAGAATTTCTTTTTTTTATATAGTTATTTATAATATAGCTTTCTTTTTAGTAATTAAAGTATTAAATAGCTTTTTTAGCGGGCTTTAACAAGCTCGCTATAATAAAACCCTTATCGTTTCTTATATAATAAGTAGCTTCGCTTAATTTATTTAATTTAAATTTACTAGTAAAAAAGGGAGAAGAAGACTTAGTGCTAACTACTAAACTAAATAAAGTAAGGGTATCTTATTATACGGATTTCTTAGGTTAAAACTAGCTAGAGAAAAAGAAAGAAAGAAAGGAAAGAAGTTAAGAGAAAAAGGAGGAAGAACCTCCTTTAATACCCTTTTAAATCTACTAAAAAACTTTCTTTTTATATGCTTTTATATGCTTTTATATACTAATCTATAACTTATACTTTATATAACTTATAAGGTTATTAAACTACTTCTTAAGCTAATAAAAATAGCTTATACTATCTTTATTACTAGTTATAAGTAATATACGCTCTATTACTTATAACTAGCTTATAAAACTTAATATCCTTATCTTAAACCTTTTTATAAGATTTTATCCTTTTTTAAAAGGAGGCCTCTTACCTTAGCTTAATATAAAGTATTAGTTAATTATATAAGGTATTAGTTAATTTATTTAATACTAATCCTATTACTAGCTAAAGCTAGCTTAAGCTAAATATAAGCGTATTTAGCCTATACCGCTTATAGTTAATATTAGCTATCTTTAATTATAAAGCTATATTATCTCTTCTTATAACTACCGGTATTTACTTTAATAGTTATAACTTATAACTAGTAGTATTTACTTTATTAATTACTCCTTTATATTTAGTAGTATTTACTTTACTAAATATTAGTACTTTTAGTACTTAGAATTACTAATAGAATAAGGTTTCCGTTATATATCCCCCTTTTTAAAGTTTTTTTAAACTTAAAAATATAAACGTTCTTTTTCTTTTAAGGTTATTCTTAACCTTTTAAAAGCTAACTAAATAATTAAAGAAATCCTACTTTAAAGAGAATAACCTTAAAAATTCTTTAAAGAAAATCTTAATCCTTTATTTTTTAGATCTTTTAAAGAAAATCTTATTTAAATTTCCTTTTACTTTTACTACTTAAGGATAGTAGAGAAATCCTAGCTTAAAGAAGCTATTATTTTTACTTAATAGTTTTATTAATTAAAATTCTTAACTTTTCTTAAAGCATTTTTTAAAGTGCTTTATAGGTTTTTAAGTATTATTTAAACTAAGATAGTCCTTTTACTTTACTAAAGTATTCTTAATTTTCTATTTTCTTAGCGAGTATAGTTTCTACTATATATTCGCTCTTTTTAACTCTCTTTAAGTCTAGCTCTCTTACTACCTTAGCTTTTTATAAAGTCGGCTTTAATAAAGATATATAAAAAAGTAAGGTAAATAAGTAAACTAGTTAAAAGTTCTAACTTATAATTAACATTTCCTATTTTCTTTATAACTTTAAAAGGTCCTATCTTCTTATAATTTAAAGACTTATTAGGTTTGTTAGTATTAAAATTCCTCGTAAAAGGATATACTTTATTACCTTTAAATAAAGACGGTTTTTAAGACTATCTCTTATTATAATAATATAATATCTTTTTAGTAATATATTTTAATTCTAATTTTATTAATCTATATAAGTAAATTAACTACTTAAGGCTTAATATAGCTTTTTCGGCTATAACTTATTTAAGTAAAAAAGACTTATAGGCTTTTAGTATAAAGCTATAATTTGCGAATACCGGAGTATTCTTAATAGGCTTAAAGTAAGAAGTATTATATACTAACTATGCTATAAGCAATTTAAAAAGCTAATTATTTTATTAATAATTTATATAGCTTTTAATATATTGCTTAAGCGTTTAATTTAATCGTTTTATAATTCTATCTATAATAAGGTAAAAAGCAATAAAGAATTTATGCTTTATACTTAAGACTTGCGTTAAACCTTATTAGAAATTCGAAATAGATTTTTAATCTTTATCCGAAACATTTAAACTTAAAAGTCCTTAATTAGCTATAATATATCTTATAAAAGTATAAAATAACCTTTTTAAATTTATAGCTTTATACGTTAACATAAATTAGCCGTACTTCGTAAGATAATTAACTAAAACTAAAATAAAATTATATTTTATATTAGTTAAAAGATTTATAAACTTTAGTAATTTTATAATAAGGTTTAAAGCTATAGAATCTTAAGGTCTTAAAGGAATTCTAAAAAGAATTAAGTTACTATTAAGCTTATATTATATAGCCTTACTTTTGTTATATACTTCGCATAACTTAATAACTCCTTAGATTTTCTTATAAAGGTTATAGGTATTATAATAGTTTTTAATTTTATTATATACTTTCGTAATACCTTAATATATATATAAAGAGTGCGAATAAAAATCCGGTATAACTATTTTCTAAATCTTTAAGGTAAGGAATAGCTTATTTTTATAAAACGCTATTTTTCCTTTTTACTTAAAATTCTTATATCTTTTCTTATTTAAGTTCCTATAAGAATTCTTAAGTAATTTATAAGTAGTAAGATCTTCCTATATATTAAATAGTATATATAACGTCTTAAACTTTAAATTACTATTATTATTTAAAAATAATAAAGTCTCTTTATAAAGCTCTTTTTTATTATTAAGGTCCGGTTATTAGCTAATTATATTAGCTTAGTTATTCTTATAACCTTTCTTATAAATAATCTTATAATTTCATTCTAAAAAAGATTTAGCTTATCTTATTTACTTTGTATTTAACTACTACGTTATAGTAAAATAACTAATATTTTTATAATCCGTATAAACCTTTAGTTTTTATTTAATCCTAAGGATATAATATTAAAATTCTTAAAAAGCGTATATAATAGCTAAGAATTCTTTATTATAAATAAACTAATAAATCTTTATACTTACTAGCGTTTTAAAGTAAAACGCTATAAGTTGAAAAATATTATTCTTATAATGCTAGCTTAACTATAAGCTTAATATAAATTTAAAAGTATTTATTTCTAACTTTAACGGCTTCTTTATAATATAAGTATTTAATATAAAATAAAAAAGTTATTTTTATACTTTAAGAATTATTATTTAATATAAGTAAGTATTTTTACTAAGAAATAGCCTTATTATTCTTAAGCTTATTAGTTTTTTACCTTATTTACTAACTTCTTAATAAATCTTAATTCTTTCTTTAGAATTAGTTTATTTAAGTAACTAGGCTGCTTAATAGCTTTAAAAACTAAATTCTTACTAGCTTTATAGTTCTTAACTGCTTTACTTTTAATATTAATACCTTCTTTACGATTTATTTCTTTTTATTGCTTTTAGTCGTTAATTTTCTTTTACTAAGCTTTAAGTTAGCTTTTTAATATGCTATTTAAAAATTGCTTAGCTTTATATAGTATTTCTAAATTATTAACCTTATTATATAAGTTATAATTAATCTTAAATTACTTATTATATTATTTAAATATATTTTAATAGCTAAGTTAAGAAATTTTAAATCTTCTTTTAGCTTATCGGCTAACTTATCGTTCTTTATCTTAAGATTATCTTTATCTTTATATAGATTAGTAATATATATAGAAAGAGATTAATAATCTTCCTTTAGCTTTATAATCTTATTTATTAAAGCTAAGTTAGTATCTTAAAAGTTTTAAATAATCGTTTTATTATACTACTTAAAAAGTAAAAGTTATTCGATTTTAATCCGGTTATTAGTATTTTCTTATATAAGTTCCTCTTTATTAGCTTCGATATCCTTTTTAAGGTTTTCTATAAAAACCTTAATATTAATAGTAAGTTCTTTAGTTATTATAGCGGGTTTATTATAAGTCTTCTTTAGTTAAAGAAACTAGCCGCTTCTTTACTTATTTAAAAAGTATATAAAGTAGTTATCTTTATAGTATTAAGTTTAAGAAAGCTACTTATATACCTTATCCTTAATAGTAATAACTATATTAAGATATTTTATAAGAAGAGCGTAAAGCCCGTTACTATCTTTTTTTTTAAAGAGAGCTCTTTATTTATTTCTTTGAATTTAAAATCTTTAAGATTATAACTTTTTTCTATATTTAAAAGCATAACGTTTATATTAAAATTAGAAGTCTTTTTATTATCTTTATTAATAGTGTATAAAGAGGTTTTATACTTATAATTTTCCTTAGTTTTTAAAGCATGTTTTTATTAATTATTTAAGCTTTTAGCTTTTATCTTTATTGTTTTATTAAGTTCTTCTTTATAAAGACCTTTTATAAGCAAACTAGTCTTAAACGGACGAAGGGTAAGTATAATAAGCTTAGCGTTAATTTCGGTATTTTTAATAAAAGGTAGTAATAAAGTATATCGCGGATTAAAAGCTAAGAGGGTATTATTTTTATAAATAGGAATATTCCTTTCCTTTAAGAAATTCCTTTTCTTAGTATAATCTCTTATAATATAGCTTTTCTTTATATAGTTAAAGCATAAAATAGCTTTTTTAGCGGGCTTTAATAAGCTCGCCTTAAGGGTATTTAGGTTTTTAGCATTACTTAAGTCGTGCTATTGCTTTTTATTATTTTTCTTAATAACCCCGCTAAAAGTTAAATAGTGTTTGTTTTATTACTAGCGTTTATACTACTTATCGTTTCTTTAAACTGCTAGATTAATATAGTTTAAAAGCGTTTTTAGCCTATTTAAGCGGTAAATTTCAATTTAAACTTTTTCTTTAAGACCTTTATAAAAAGTCGCTATTAAGGCATTATTTTCTAATTTTAGCTAAAAGGTTATCTATTAAAATCGAGCTATATAAGCTAATAAAAACATAACTTACTTAATACTTCTTAATTTATGCTTTACTAATCGTTGCTAATTTATAATTTTAAACGTTTTTTATAGAGCTTCTTCGAAGTTATTAAAATTCTTAAAAGTATTTTTCGTCTCGAAATTCTTATCTTTAAGACTATTATTTATATAGTCTTTAAGAATTAGTTTAAACTACGTTGCGGCTAGGCCTTATAAATAACTAAATATAAATATAACCTTTACTACTTTTTAATTTATTAAAGTAAGATAAAACTAAAAATAAGCTTTAGGAAAAGTAATAAGGTTTAGGAAAAGTAATAAACTTTTATAGCTTAGCTAATTTTTTAGTATAAGGTTTAAGAGCTTTAAATTTTAAAATAAAACTACTATCTATAGAGCTTATAAGAGGATAAAAAAGCTTTAAATACCTTAAACTGGCTTATAGCTAACTAGTTAGCTATAGTATCGTAAAAGTAGATATTTCTTCTTTTATTTATTATAATTAAATAGATATAATTATAATAAATACCTTGTTTTACTTAATAGCTTAAAAAACTTACTAAGTATAAAAATACTAAGTATTCTTTATCGGAACGATTAAGTTTATAAAGATTCTTATAAGCTAGTTTTTTATAATAAAACCTTTACCGTTTTTTATACGATAAGTAGCTTTAGTTAATTTATTTAATTTAATTTTATTAATAAGAAAAGGAAAAGAAGACTTAGTACTAACTACTAAACTAAATAAGGTAAGAGTATCTTATTATGCGGATTTTTAAGGTTAAAACTAGCTAATAAAAAAGATAAAAAAGAAGGAAGTTAAAAGAAAGAGGAGGAAAAACCTTTTTTATAACTTTTTAAAGCTACTAAAAGCTTTCTTTTTATATACTTTTATATACTTTTATATACTTATTTATAACTTATACTTTATATAACTTATAAGTTTATTAAGCTACTTTTTATACTAATAAAAATAGCTTATACTATCTTTATTACTAGTTATAAGTAATAAACGCTTTATTACTTATAACTAGCTTATAAGACTAAATATCCTTATCTTAAAACCTTTTATAAGATTCTATTTTTTTTAAAGGGGGGCCTTTTACCTTAGCTTTATATAAAGTATTAGTTAATTATATAAAGTATTAAACGATTTATTTAATACTAATTCTATTACTAGCTAAAGCTAGCTTAAGCTAAATATAAGTATATTTAGCTTATACCGCTTATAGCTAATATTAGCCGTCTTTAACTATTAAGCTATATCGTCTTTTTTTATAACTACTAGTATTTACTTTAATAGTTATACTTTATAACTACTAGTATTTACTTTAATAGCTATACTTTATAACTAGCGGTATTTACTTTATTAATAACTTATTTATATTTAGTAGTATTTACTTTACTAAATATTAATAATTTTAGTACTTAAAATTACTAATAAAATAGAGTTTTTATTATACTTACCTTAAAAGTATTTAAGTTTATTATATTATACTACGCTTTACGGCGTAAGGATAAGGGGATAGGGCGCGGACTAATTACCGCTAGTTAGGGCCGGTACTGCGGACTAATTACCGCCGGTTAAGGCTAGTATTACGGACTAATTACCGCTAGTTAGGCCGGTATAACGGACTAATTACCGTACGTAATCGTATATAAGGGTTTAGAAATAGTAAAAAGCTTATCTATTTCTTAAAGGCATAGCTAGCTACTTTATACTTAGTTTTTTAAGCTAATTTTAAGGATCTCTAACTATATTATCTATAGTACGTAGAGTAAACCGTAGATATCCTTATAAAATCGCTTAATAAACTAAGTATAAGCCCGGTTAGAAATACTATAAACTATAGTCGGGGAAATCCCTTAAATATCCTTAAATATCCCTTAAAAATCGCGGTAAGGTTTATCCTATATCTTCCGGGGTGCTTCCGTAGTTAGAAATAGGTTAAACTATAGTTAAGATATCCCGCGGAAATCCTTAAAAATCCCTTAAAGATATTAGCGGAATCCGCTTAATAGTTTTTATAGTATCTCTTATAGTTAAATATATCGTAAACTATAGTTAGGTAGGCTCTTAACTATCCGTAATTATATCCCGGAAACCTTAGCGGGGTCCGACCGGTAATATTCGTCGTATCTCCTTAAGCGAGCCTTTATAGTGCGTGCTTTAAGCGTTCCCGTCGCGGGGTTTTATAGGGCTTCCTTAAGAGTAAAGTAAGGAGTTTAAGCGTAGCTATCTAGATTTTATAATAACTCCCTTAAGTAAAAAAGAAAAGCTAATATCCTTATCGGTTTAAAGTAAGGATAAAGTAAAGGGGGTGCTAAGTAATAGCTTTATAGTAGCGATTTTACGCTATATTAATAGTACGCCGTCCTTATCTTTTTAATAGTTTTATCGGCCTATTTAGCCGATAGTAGCTAAGTAGCTTAAGATAGTTAGTAAGCGGCTTTATCGTAAATCCTTACCTTATATTTAGTTATACGGCTTTATTTTTATTAAGGTAATTAGCGCGTTTAGCTAAAACTTATAGTAACGTTTTTCCGACTCTCCTTTAAGGCGTGTGTTCGGGCCCTTGCTAAGTAGTAAGGAGTCTCCGCGCCGGGGCATACTTAAGTTCCCCGGCGGGATATATTATAAGAGACTAGCTTTATTTAGGCCTTATCTCGTATTATTATCCTACCTACCTTTCTTACGCCGTTTTTTAATCCTCCGCTAAGTCTCCCGTTTTACTTACTAGCCTTATAGGCCGCCTATAAGCGAGATATTATATCTTACTTACTACCGCTATTATAGTTATCCCCCGCTCTTTATCGCTAGGCTTTCCGACTTATTATCCTTCCTACGCGGCGCTACTACCTACGCCTTTCCGCCGACCGATATATATTTAGCTACTAAGAAGGTATTAAGGTAAGGGTACGCTATCCTATTAATATTAATAGGTATAGTAAGCACCGGGGTATTAAACGTTTATATTCCCGCTTAAAAGCGGGTAATAAAGTCCTTAATAGCCTTAGTGCTTAACTCCTTGCTTTTAAGGTTTTAAACGTGCTTAATAGTCTTAAAGAACCTCTATATAAAGGGGGCCTTAAGGGCGAGAATATAAAGCGCGTAGTCGGTATGGCCGATAAGGCGGATATCGAAGCCTAAGAACTTTATTGCTTAAGTTAAAGTTAGGTCG